>JAQZBX010062726.1:0-16836 GCA_029593785.1 Cabassous unicinctus
GATTCCACTGTCCAATCAGAAAATTATTGTGCATTTTCTCTATAGATCTGATGGTTTCCTCCTGGTCTTCTAACAGTAATAGCAATAACCACACAATATTTATCATCAAAATAAATCTATATCAAATACTTTACATAGATTATCTCATTTTTCCTCAGAATTCTAGGAGTATTTTTATTGCCATATTATAGATAAGGAAACTGAGTCTAGAAGATGTATACTATTTGTCCAGGGTACTCAACTGACAGTGGCAACAGAGGGATTTGAATCTGATTATTCTGACTTCAAATACCTAGTGTCTCCACCATGTCATTTGTTGCTACTTCTCTCCTAATATTGGTTGGATCCTGAGTTGACAAGCTCAATTATGACCTAGCTGGTTATCCATCTAAATAGAGAATGATCAAGAAGGAGACTCAGTGTTTATGTGTCTTAGTTTCCTAGGACTGCCATAACAAAGTACAAAAGCTGGGTGGCTTAAACAACAGAAATTTATTGTCTCACAGTTTTGAAGTCTAGAAGTCCAAATCAAGGTATTGGTAGTGCCGTGCTCTCTCTGAAGTCAGTAAAATTCTGGCAGTGACCTGCCAGCAGTCCATGGTATAACTCAATCTCTGTCTCTGTCACATGGCTTTTTTCTCTGTCTGTTTGTGTCCAAATTTCCTCTTCTTCTAGGAACACCTAAAAGTTATATTGGTTTAGGACTTAACTATTTCCAAATAGGACCACATTCACAAGTTTACTAGTTCTCTTAAATCCTGTGTCTCATTTAGATTCTTGCCTTGTTCCTTTGTAAGGGGCACATTTCCCTGTTTTTTAGTTTGGATAGCTTTTGTTGAAACTTGGTATCTGCTTATGCTGATGGTTTTGCTCTGGTGATCAATCGCTCTTGCCTAGTGGTTTTATTTCATAGCTCTTCTTTGGTTTTTAGTTTTTTTCCCTAAAACTTTAATATTGTCATATTTAAGTAGTCAAAACTTTGATGGGGAGGTGCTACTGGGGTCTGATCAGGTCTACTTTGCCTGGAAAAGAATCAGGGAAGACTAATCTGTCTTTCTCACTTTCCTAGCTGGCCAGCAAATGGTGCTCCTCAGCAAACCCTTCTTTGGTGATGAGTATTTCAATTTCCACTACCCATTCTGAGCTAGTGAATTATGTTACATTCACAGAAGGAAATCCATAGTCAGCCCTCCAATGCACACTCCTTCTTCTCTGGGAAAAATCTGTCCTACCTCCCTCTGTTGGTAAATCAGCGACAGGTTTTACTGAGGCTGTTCTCATTGGGGGGTGGGGGATGGGTGTCATTCCCATTTGCAGGGGTATCAACTGAAGGTTTTCCCTTTGGCCTCACTGTTTATGCATCCCCAGTCCCTCCTGGATGAGTACACGGCACATTCCTGGCCTGCAGAGGTCCCCAAAGTGGCTCCCTCAGACTACTTCTATGTCTTCTCTCCTATTTTGCAAGAAAGCTGCACCTTGCCTGAGCTACTCTGATACCTTCTTGGATAGTTTCCTCCTGCATCCATGTAATTTTAATGTGTATCTTCATTTTCATACATCTCAAAGTGTTTTCTGATTTTCCTCATAGTCTCTGTCTGGGGGCTCCAGGGGCTTTCTCTAGGGCTTATCATCAGTTCAGGCTGCACCCACATAACCCATTTAGGGACCAAGTTAATGTGAAGCTACAATCCATTTATTGGCTAGGGGAAACATGAGAGGAAAACTGCACAGGTAAGAAGGGAGGGGATTAAGAGCAGACAAGGGAAATGGACAGAGGAAGAGCAGATCAAACAAAACAGTTTGAGGAACTGGTGAGAAGTATAAGGATCCAAACTCCATGTAGATTAGGTGATTCTGTCTACAAACCCTGCTGAACTGTGGCAGGAAACTTCTACAGGAGGCCTTAAGTTTCCCTCTCACCTTGGCACCTTTCAGGAACACTCAGCTTGGCCAGGTCCAGGGACCTCACTCCATTGAAGCAGAGACTGGATAACAGAGCACATTGCCATGGAGACATCAAAGCCCACAATCAAGTGAAAAGACTTCTGGCTAATTTACAAAACTCAGTGCCACTTCATGAGCAAGCAGAAGTGCTCATTGGCTGGACTCTGAGCCTCTCACTCTCCAGCCATGTTATTGGACAAAGAACAGAAGTTCAAGGTCAGGCCAAATGCCTGATTCTTCTGGACTCCAGAGAAAGTTTTGGATGCTTATAAATGGAATTTAAATGAGCATAGTCCATTTCCTGATCTCACTGTAATGGGTTCCTCTCTGCTCCCATCCATGACTATCTGCCTTCTATGACTCTCTGTGGTACATGAAAGTTCAACACTGAGAGATTGAGAAAAGAAAACCAGATAAGTTCACATCATCTGGACCACTACCAGGTTGATCAGTCCTAAAGCCTTCATGCATCTGTGCAGGAATGAGAGAATTGAGTGTTTTGCTAATGTTAGGGAGAAGCTCTGAACAGCTAATTGTCACTTAACCCTCTCTACCAACACAGTCACACACACACACACACACACACAAATAGCCTCAGTGTATAATGTATGCCTTCTGATCCATCCTTGACCTCTTTTAAATAGCACATGCCAGCCTTGAACAGAATAGTCAGCATGAAAAGGGTGGAAGGAGGGCAAACTTAATTGTAGTTCAAGGTCAACATTCAGGAGGTGAGATAGTGGAATGGGGATCTCTGTTGTGCCCTGTGACATTACATCTTGGGGGAGGGGTGACTGCTGTGACATGAGGGACACACAAACCTCATCTGCCATATGCCCTTTTATTAGTGAGAACCAGAGAGTCTGATCTTCATCTTCTTTTTAATATTTTAATTATAAAAATTTTTATTGAAGTGTGTCATTCATACATGAATATATATCAATAAAAATGTACAGTAAAAAAGCAAACATGCCTATCATCATACATGTCTCACTTATATCACCCCACCAGCAGGACCATGCATTGTTGTGAAATATTTGCTGCAAATTATGGAAGAGCATCATCAAAATATTAATAGTAACTGCAGCTCATATTTTATATTTGGTGTATTTTCCTCCAACCAAATCAATTATTTTCATCCTGTATTAATATTACATATTTGTTATAGTTCATGAGAGAGTATTCTCACCTTTGTTTTGATTACAACTGTCCATCTTCCACCAGAAGATTCATGTTAAACAGTCCCATGCTTTGTACAACCCATTCAAAGTGTACACTAATTGGCTCTCATTTTCATCACAAAATTGTGCTGTCATCACTGAAGTCAGTATTAAAATGTTTTCATTACTCCAAAAGAAAAAGTCCCATCCCCCCTTATACTTCCCTTTTTTTGGCCATTAAAATTGCTATAATATCTTCTTTGCCATTGCTACAAAAATATTACAATATTACTGTTATCATTATAAATTACATTAGTTGTGTATTCTTAACATTTTGTAAGAAAACATTCTTTTTTTAATACTATTAACCAAACTCTTCATCCACCACCAAAATCACTGTTATAGTTCTTAGATTATCCTTTAGTTTTCTTTCAATTGACATTTATGTCCATAGACTACTCCTTTCAGGGACAAGCACATTTATAAATCAACAGTGTTAGTTATACTCACTATAATGTGTTACCATTAACTCTGTTAATTTCCACACTTTACAATAAAACTTATTAAAAATTCTACATAAATCACCAACTCCCATTCTCAACCTATATTCTATCTCCTAGTAACCTATGCTCTAGAGTTTACCTCTTTGAGCTTACTCATTATATTTAGCTCATTTTAGTGAGGTCATACAATATTTGTCCTTCTGTGTCTGGCTGGTTTCACTCAACATAATGTCCTCAAGGTTTATCTATGTTGTCATATGCATCCCAATTTCATTTCATCTTATATCTGAATAGTATTCTATTGTATGTATACACTATATTTTGTTTATTCATTTATCAGTTGATGGACACTTGGGTTGTTTCCATATTTTAGCCGTTGTGAATAATCCTGCTATGAACATCAGTGTGCAATTGTCATGAAATGTCCTTGCTTTCAGATTTTATGAATATATTCCTAGTAAAGGGATTGCTGGATCATAGGTCAGTTCTATATTCAGCTTCTTGAGATTCACAAAACTGTCTTCCACAGGCATTGCACAATTCTACATTATCACCAACAACGAAGGACAGTTTCTATTTCTTCACATCTTCTACAGCACTTGTAGTTTCTGTTTTTTAAATAATGGCCACATTATAATGTAGAAAATATTATGTCATTGCAGTTTTGGTCTGCATTTCCATAATACCTTGTGATGTTGAACATATTTTCATATGCATTTTAGCCAGTTGTGTTTCTTCTTTGGAAAAATATCTATTCAAGTCTTTTGCTCATTAAAAAAAATAGGTTGCTTTTCTTTCATTGCTGAGTTATATGATTTCTTTATATAACATGCATATAAACCCTTTATGGATATGTGGTTTCCAAATATTTTCTCCCATTGAAGAGTTAGTCATTTTAATTTCTTGACAAAGTCTTTTGAAAAAGAAAAGTGTTTAATTTTGAGGATATGCTACTTATCTTGCTTTTCTTTCATTGCCCATACTTTGGGTGCAAGGTTTAAGAAATTACCACCTACTACAAGACCTTAAAGATGTTTCCTTTAATATTTTCTAGGAGTTTTATTGTTATAGCTTTTATATTTAGGTCTTTGATCCACTTTGTGGTAATTTTTGTATAAGATGTGAGTTAGGGGTCATCTTTCTTTCTTTTGGATATGGCTATGCAGTTCTCCCAGCACGATTTGTTGAATACACTGTTCTGGCCCAGCTGGAAATGCTTGATACCCTTGTCAAAAATCACTTGACCATAGATGTGAGGTTCTATTTCTGAGTTCTTGTTTCAGTTCCACCGGTCAGTATGTCTATGTTTATTGTAGTACTATGCTGGTTTTTGTTGTTATTTTGTTCTTTAAGGAGCACTGGGGATTGAACCCAGGACCTTGTACATGGGAAGCAGGTGCTCAACCACCACATGGAGCTTGTACATGGGAGCTACATTTGCTTCCCATGCTGTTTTTACCACTGTAGCTAAGTAATATGATTTAAAGACAGGATATGAAAATCCTTCGAATACATGATTTTTTACAAAAGACGATTTGGCTATGGCACCACTTACCTTTCCAAATACATTTGAGAATTTGCTTTTCCATTTCTTCAAAAAAAGCTTGTTGTCATCCAATGAGCCAAGAAGGGGATAATCATGGGCCCTGGGGGAATAGGGTGGGAGGACTAGAAGAGATCAAGCAAGAGATGTTTAGTGGTCAATGGAAATGTTCTTCATTACCTTACAGTGAGGGACACAGGGCATGGTAAATATCATCAAAATTTATAAAAGTGTATGGTCTAAAATGTAAACCATAATGTAAACCATTGAAAATGTTCAGTAGCTATGTTTCACTATTTGTATATCAATTATAACAATGCTACCATCCACATATATAAAGGTATTAATATGGGGAAAGGAAAGGAGGAGGATATTGGGTATATGATAGTTTCCTTTATTCTGTGTGTGACTGCTGTGACCTAAAACGTTTTTTAAAACAAAATTAAAAATAGTGAGACACTGGGGAATGAGAGGGGGAAGATGCCATGGTTCAGGCTGGACACCAGATATTGCAGTGATGAAAGGCAAAAGGTCAATAAAAATTTTTATTGTATTTTTCATTTTTTTAATATGCCAATATTATAATTTTATTTCACTTTTAGTTTTTAAAAAAAATTATGTATTTTATCTCTTACATTTAAACTTATCATTATTATTTCATTTTCCTATTAGTTGTATTTGGCTATTGTAATGACTTCATCTTTGAAGAAGCTATGGATCACAGAAGGGTTACAACTCAGGGGGAGGATAATTGATGTGGTGTGTCAAGGATGGGGGATGCTTGGGAGGAAGTTAACCTGAGCATAAATATACGGTATATAAAAATGTTCAAATGGCCACAGGGCATTGTCACAGTGGGTGGAGAATCACTCAATAAATGAAAGAATACTGAATTTCCATCCTGGAGAGCACTGCCACATTCCCTAAGGGAGCAGCAACAGTCCCCCAAGTGCAGGGGCAGTGAAGGGGAAAGGAGGATGATCCACTGATGGGCCCTTGATATTGATGACTAGCCTTATGAGTCTTTGTTATTGAAATTGAAATTATCCTACTGTTATGGGGTGCCTAAGGGTTGCTCCTGACAACCTCCTTGTTGCTCAAGTGTGGCCTATCTCTAAGCCAAACTCAGCATATGAATGCATTACCTTCCAGCCTGAGACATGACTCCCAGGGATGAGCTTCCCTGGCACCAAGAGATTGCTAACAAGGGCCAACTGGCAATGTGACTGGAAAAAGACCTGGAACAATAGGGGGAAAAGTAAAGACAAATGAGTTTATTTGGCTAAAACACTTCAAAATGAGTCAGGATGTCATCCTAGAGATAACGCTTATGCACATCTCAATAGCATCTCATAGAATTCCAAAGTGAATATCACTGCAAATAGGGGGCTCCTGACAGCTCTGGGGACACCAAGGTCCTATATCAGGGTGGATAGCTTCAGAGTTTGGTGCCTTGTCAGTGGGCCCAACTTTGAATTTTGTGCACCTGAGAGTGACAGAGTTGGACTCAAGTTTGTCTTCCCTACACATCGCTAATCTGTCACTTCTATTCAAACCTATACTTGGTGCTTGAGCCTGTAGGTGTACATCCAAAAACTTGAATCTTTGGGCTCTCCATATGCCAGCTGGGCCCAGAAACTCAGTGGAGAAGCAACTCCTACTCTACAGCTCATTGGACTCACCCAGGACAACTGGTGGGGAGATTATGATGGACAATGGCCATTCCAGGGAATGGAGAAAGTCTTCAGCTGCAGGCAGGATAATCCCATCCATCTTCCAAATGGGATAAAAGCCCCCTCTCAATTGGAGGTGGAGTAAAAATCACAATCCCAGACTCCTCAGAATGGGGGGAAGAGTTATGGACTATAGTGGACTTACTTGTATTCTACCATAGACATATTGTGATTCAAGCAATGGAAGAAATTACAACAGTGATGTAGAGCCAGTGGCAACTGGAGGATCTGTGGATAGGGAGAGGGAAAAGCAGTTGTAATACAGAGGCTTTTTCAGGACATTGGAATTGCCCTGAGTGACATTGCAATGACAGATATAGGCCATTTTATATCATTATATAAGATGCAGAACTGCGTGGGAGAGAGTGTGGTCTACAATGTGAACTATGGTCCATGCTTAAAGGCAAAGACCCAGGATGTGTTTATCAATTACAATTAATGTGTCACACTAATGAAGGATGTTTATGTGTGAGGTTGTGGGAGGTGTGGGATGTGGTGCATATGGGGATCTCTGTATTTTTTGTGTAACACTTATGAAATCTAAGTATCATTTTAAAAAATTAAAAATTAAAAAATAAATAAATCATGAAAAAAGGCTGTTGGGATTTTTATTGGGATTGCAATGAATTTGTAATTCATTTTGGGTAGAATTGACATCTTTTTGATGTTTAATCTTCCAATCCATGACCACAGAATGTCCTTCCATTTATTTAGTCTTCTTTGGTTTCTTTTAAAAATGTTTTGTAGTTTTCTGAATACAGGTCCTTTATGTCCTGAGTTAAGTTTATTCATAAATATTTGATTCTTTAAGTTGCTGTTATAAATTGACTTTTTTCCTGACTGACTCAGATTGCTCATCAGTGGAGTATAGAAATTGTACTGATTTTTGTATATTAATCTTGTATTGAGCCACTTTTCTGAACTCGTCTTTTCTATTATATTTGTTGTGTATTTTTCAATATTCTCTCGGTATAGAATCATATCATCTGTCCATAGCAAAAGTTCTACTTCTTCCTTTCCTATTTTTTTACCTTTTATTTCTTTTTTTGCCTAATTGCTCTAGCAAGGACTTCTAGTACAATATTGAATAACAGTGGTGACAGTGGACATTGTTGTAATATTCCCAATATCAGTAAGAAAGTTTTTGTTTTTTCACTGTTGATTACAATGTTAGTTGTGGTGTTTTCATATAAGCACTTTACCATGTTGAGAAATCTATATATTATGGTTTTTTGGAGTGTTTTTATCAAAAAAGAATGCTATATTTTTTCAAATGCCTTTTCTGCATCAATTGAGGTGGCCATGTGATTTTTCTTCTTCAATCTATTGATGTAATTTATTACAATAATTTATTTTCTTTGTGTTAAACAACCCTTGCATATCTGGGATAAAACTCAATTGATCAGGATGCACAGCATTTTTAATGTACTTTTGGATTTGGTTTGAAAGTGTTTTGTTGAAGATTTTTACACCTATATTCATTAGAGAAATTCATCTATAATTTTCTTTTTTTCATAGTATCTTTATCTGGCTTTTGTATTAGGGTGATGCTGGCTTCATAAAATGAGCTTGGTAGCATTCATTCCTCTTTCCTCTTTTGGAACAATGTGAGCATTGGTAACATTAGATCTTCTTTGAACAATTGGTAGAATTCACCTGTAACGGCATTTGATCCTGGGCTTTTCATTTTGGGATGTTTTTGGTGACTGCTTCAATCTCTTTACTTGTGATTGGTTTGTTGGTCTTCTATTTCCTCTATGGTCAAAGTAAGTTGTTCATGTGTTTCCAGGAATTTTTCTATTTCATCTACATTATCTAGTTTGCTGGCATAGAGTTGTTCATATCATCTTATGATCTGTCTCATTTCTATGGGCATAGTGGTAATGACACCTTCTCAGTTCTGATTTTATTTGCATCTTCTTTCTTTATCTTTCTCAGTCTAGGTAAAGTTTGTTGATTTTGCTTATCATCTCAAAGAACCAAATTTTGGTTTTATTGGCTCTTGCTATTGCTTTTTTCCTCTAAATTTTCATTGATTTCTGTTCTGGTCTTTATCATTTCTTTCCTTTGCGTTGGTTTGTGATTAGTTTGCTGTTTTTTTTCCTAGTATCTCCAGGTGACAATTAAGTCTTCAATTTTAGCTCTTCTTCTAACTTAATGTAAGCATTGAGGGTTGTAAATTTCCTTTTCAGCATTGTTTTTGCAAGGTATTGATATGTTGTGTCTTTGTTTTCATTTGTCTTGAGACATTTACTAATTTCTCTTGTAATTTCTTTTGTGACATACTGATTATTTAAAAGTGTGTTGTTTATTCTCCATATTTTTGTGAATTTTCTTTTTCCATCTGTTGATTTCCAGCTTTATTTCATTATGATTCTAGATAGTGGTTTGTATAATTTCAATATTTTTACATTTATTGAGACCTCTCTTGTGACCCAACATATAGTCTATCCTTGAGAATGATCCATGAGCACATGAAAAGAATGTATATTCTGTTTTGGGGTGTAATGCTATATAAATGTTTGTTAAGTCTAGTTCATTCATTATATTATACAAGCTGTTTCTTGATTTGTCCTCTGTCCACATGCTGTTTCCAATGCTGAATTGTGTTTATTGAGCTCTACAACTATTATTATAGAGATGCTCTTATTTTCCTTCAGCTTTGCCAGGGTGTGCCTCATCTATCTTGGGGTACCCAGGATATGTACATATATATTTTTATAGTTATTTCATCTTGGTGAATTGCCCCTATTATTAATTTAAAATGACTTTCTTTATCTCTTATAAAAGTTTTGTATTTAAAATCTTTTTTCCCAATATAAGAATCACTACTCCAGATCATTTTGTTTAATATTTGCATGGAATATTGTTTTCCAACCTCTTACTTTCACCCTGATTGTGCCCTTACATCCAAGGTGAGTCTTTTGTAGATAGCATATAGATGACTCTTAAAAAATCTATTCCAGTTATGCTTTTGATCAGGAAGTTTAATTCATTAGTATTCAATATTATTTCTGTAAAGTCATTACTTACTTCATCCATTTTTTCCTTTGGCTTTCTATTGCCATATCCTACTATTGTCTGTCTTTTTAGCCTTAATTCACCCTTACTAATTGTATTAGTCAGTGAAAGGGGTGCTGATGCCAAATATCAGAAATCTGTTACCTTTCTAAAAAGGTATTTATTTGTGTAAAAGCTTACAGTCCCAAGGCCATGGAAAGTCCAATTCAAGGTACCATAAGAGGTACTTTCTCTCCAAAGTCATCTGCCACATGTGGAAGCAAGATGTTGGGTGATCTCTGCCTGATCTCTCAGGGCATCCTAAATCAGACTCTGGCATATGGCTTGTTTTATTCTGGGCCTTCTCAGATGCTCCACCACTTTGTTTTCTTCTGCTAAAAACTATCAGGTGAATGGCTCTTGTCTCCCTGGGGCCCCAGGATCAAACATGAAAGAGCTCTCTCTCCCTTCTCATGTGTCCTCTTGAGTGAATGTCCATTTATATCAGCCCACCAAGGAGGTGGGGACTCAACCTTAGTCATGCTTTACTAAAGTGTTCAAATCAAAGCCATAATCTTAACAGGTAATCTAATCAAAACATGTCAGCTGAATCTAATACATAAAAAGTCTACCACACCCAGAGGAATACATTAGTTTAAAAACATAATCTTTCTCTTTTAGGGACTCATAAATAATCTCAAACTGCCACACTAATAAGCTTCATTTGTACAATCTTCTCCAAGTCTCCCAGCTTTGTTTTTTCCTTTCAGGTTGCAGCCATTTTTAGATCTGTTCATTTGGTAACATACTCTTTCAGTTTTTGTTCAGCTGTGAACAAAACTCACCCCCATTTTTGAAGGACAGTTTTGACAGATGAAGAATTCCTGACAGACCGTTTTTCTTTCATTATATTAAATTCATTTTTCCACTTTCTTCTCACCTCCATGGTTTCTGATGAGAGGTCAGCACTTAATCTTATTGAAGTTCCCTTTTAGGAGATGCATTGCTTTTCTCTTGCTGCTTTCCAAATCCTCTCTTTATCTCTGGTATATTCATTCTGTAAAGGTGTCTCAGAGTAGGTCTATTTGGATTTATTTTGTTTGGTGTATTCTTGGATATTGATACTTATGTCTTTCACAAAGGCTGAGAAGTTTTCAGTAATAATTTCCTCAAATATTCTTTCTGCCTTTTTTCCATTTCTTCTCCTCCTGGGACAACAGTAACATGTATGTTTGTGTGTTTCATGTTGTCATTCAATTTTCTGAGACACTGTTCCATTTTTGCCATTCTTTTCTCTCTGTTCTGTCTTTTCAAGTTCAGGTGTTTTTTTCTTCAATTTCATTTAATTGTTTTTCTGTCATTTCAAAATTTTTGTTTTATGCCTCTACTGTTTTTTTAATCAAATTTTATTAAAAATTAAAAATCTATTCCAGAGTTATACATTTCATGCACATTTTACAGAATAATAATTAACATCATTCTAAATGAAAACTTGGGTGAGTGGGTTTTTAACAATGATTCTGAATTATAGCTACACTGAGTCATAAAATAGCAATACAAGTCAGCAGATAATTCACAAAAGTGTCAAAGCCATAAAAAACATTTACAAGAGACTGGCAAGCAATGAAGTTAAGTTTTGAGTGTTATTGAAAGACCATATATCATAACAACACAGTCCCCATTTTACTATTCGAGTTTTTTGAAATTCTGCAATTACTGACACATTTTAAAATATTAAGAAAACTGATTACAACTGGGAAGAGAGACTCCGAATAGTATTTTTTTTCCTTGCAGTTTCCTGGCTTGGCAGCAGATGGTGCTTTTTGGTGTATCTTACCATGGAGGTCTTTTTCAACCTCCACTTGACCATGATTGAAGCCTGACCAGAGCCGAATTTCAAAGTGGACTCTGCTGGCCAAACTCACTGAAGAGAAAAACATCCTAGTGTCATTAAACTACAAGCTTTAGCTGCCAAATGGGTACTCTTTCCCCCTGGGGCACTTTGGATGCTGTGTTCAGGGTCTATCAGGCAAAAACAGGAGGCAGCATCTCGGAAAGTTAATTCACCCTCATCATCAGGATGAAAAGGAATCGGTGTGTTGTTATATATTTGAGGGAAAGAGGAGTATTTTGGCATCCACACAATTTATTTGGACACTTCTTAATAGTTCCTCCTCAATTATGTTAATAAATGAAGAAGAGCAGGCCCTGTTTGAGAAGGACATAGTGACTTTGATATTAGGTTTCTCAGACTTCATACTCTAAGAATTAAGGGGGGGAGAAGTGAGTAACACTAAAGTGGCCACTCTGCCTTTTCTGATGGAGATTAGAGTCCATAATAAATATTGGTCTTTATCTTGTAAAATACTCTTTTATGAAGTTCAAATTTCTGCACTCCATCAGGATCTTTGAAGCACATGATATAAATGCAGACTTCTGGTAGCCACCCAAAGCAGAGAGGAGGAAGCACTCAATGAACATTCTCATTTCTACATTCTCCAGGTGATTCCCAACATGTGAGATCTGTGCCTGGTGTTAGGATCCCCAGAAGTCACATGTTGTAATGGGTCTTTCTCTCTGTTGTGTTGTGGCTGCTTTAGTTTTAATTGCATCACACATTCCATATCATGAAATTATCATCACATTTTAATCTCCAGATAAAATCCTCCAAGTGAAGAACCCCTAGTATCTCCATTTTCTGGCATATCCTGAGTCATAGACCCCGGGGCAGTTAAGAGTTCAGTCCCTGGAGTCAGATCCTGGATCCACATCCTATGACTCTACCCCACTAGCCAAGAAAGCATGCACAAATTATGTGGCTTCAACATTTCCTCATAATACAGAATTCACAAGGAAGTGCTGCCAATTCTCTGAGTGGATCCCCAGTAACCCATTTAAACCCAAAGCTCAGTTCATACAGATTGATGCTCCATCTTCACCCATTGTGATCTGGTAAGGGGAACCTCCCTATAGAAGGATAGGAGAAGCAGAGTCAAGGGCCTTAGCAAAGGGTCCTGCTCATCCCCATGTACCTTTTTTACAGAGAGAAGGCATAAGGATACCAAAGGTGCTACTTCATGAGAGGTCTGATTTCAGTTCCTCATACATGGCGGCAGAGGTTGGGAAATGACACCTGCAAGAAGTAACTGATTCCCTATTTGTGTTTTACTTGGTCAACTCTGTACTTTTTCACACTGATACTGACCTCCTCTTGAGGTCTCTGTGCCACAAAATCTTAAGAGTAAGATAGGAGAGAAAGGGGCTGGATGTCAGATCCTCTTCTGAATGGAAAATGGATTTCCTCTGACCCTTAGTGTCCCCTATACATCAGATGTGGCTCATGAGTGAAGCATAAAGGGGGCCTGGGCTTTGAAGGAGAAGTGACTACACTGTGGCAGTATCCCTTGGAGGGTGCAGTGGGTATGTCTTTCATGAAGTTATGTTTAGAGAAGAGGCAAACTTCTGTTATTCAGATTGTGTGTTTATGGGGATACTTGACATAATGATAGGCATGGAAACCTTGTACAAGCCATAACTTAGTTGTGAAGATTTAAGAGTCTAAAAATGCTCCTTTGACCAGCATCTTGACTGAAAGAAAATATGTTCTACCTCAGAAATACTGGAACATCTGATAGTGTGGGAGTAGGCCTTATTTGAAATTTAATCAGTTCAGATCACCTTGTGGAATATAAGGACAGATAACAGAAACTACCAGCATAGGCAGTCCTTGATTTTCCCCTTCTAGGCTTCTAGCAGTATTAATGGGTGGTCAGGAGGTGAGATGTCTCAATCTAAAGAATAGATTGAAGAGAAGGAGTATTCATCCAGGTGCAGATTGAGATAACTGGGATGTGAAATCCATAGCAGATACTGTTTCTCCTCCTCTCCTACACAGATTTTCATACTAGCATTTCATGGACACTGGCCCACAACAGTGGATTAGGTATTGGGGTGTCCTTCCCAAATCCATTCGTCTGACCAAGGGACATGCATAGAGGCTGGGTAAAGGAGAAGACCTCTTTAAGCATTTGGCAAAAGACTAAGATTGGGCAAAATTAATGGCAAGGACTGGGGGAAGGAGTGCTGTGCTCTTGTCACTGTATGGAGCCATTGATGCAATGGCTGGAGTAGAAGTACCTGGAGTAGAAGTAGAGGCAGCCAGACTTCCAAAGGGGAGGAGGGGGAAGGGCTGGAAGAGGGAGGACAGTACTATCTGCACAATGGTCATGGACCTGTGCAGAAACCTTGGTTTATTTTTTCATTTATCCATGTGTCCCTTACTCTTTCACTCACTTTCTAATTTTCCACTGTTCCCCCCCAGCCTCAAGTTGATCCCACTGTGTGCAATTATAAAACCAGCCAACATCCCTAGAAGGAAATAAATGTATATAAGGATGCCTGCAGAGTGAAGATGGCAGACTCTGGTGATGACCTAAGGTTGGAAATAGGGTTCAAGATCACATTCACATTTGGCTTAGGAAGTTCTCATCAGTTATCACCCTTTCCATCCTGCAATGAGCAAAGCTAAAACATTAAAATAGAGTTCTCAGAGAAGACATCGTCTAGTCTTTCCATCTCCCCAAACACATAAGATTAAGGAGTTGCACAGTCCCTGAGAAACATATAAAAAAGATACTAACCTGAAGGAAAATCATAGGTCAGAGTTCTGATTACCAAACAATATAATTTTTAATTTGACAAAGAAATGCATGGAACCAGACCAACTTAATTTTTCTGACCTCCTCAGATGGGAATTTCATCAGATTCCAAAAACTGCCAGGGACTCCAGAAATTACTTGTTGCCGGTAGGATAACTGTACTCCCCCTCAAAAGACTGATGTACCTGGGACCACATATTGATTATTGTTCATATTTTGCCATTAGCTCAATACAAGACAAGCATTATGCTATCAACAAATTCCTATGGAATGAAGGCATTTTGGAGAAGCAAAAAATTATGATATGTAAATGAGATAGACAGCCAAAAGCTGACATTTGATTGGGCAAGGAGTCTGCAGGAAGTCAAGTTGCTGGCTGACCCCATGTCAACCATAGTTTGTGAAAGGCAGGATGTTAGGCAAATTTATAAAAGGACCCCCAAATATCCCTGCTGAATGTGGTTCATTCCCTAGTGAAATCCCTTTCCCTTGATTGAGGGCTAGTTCTAATGAATAGCTTGTAATGTTTAGAATGCATCAAAAGGAATGGTTGATCACTTCCTAGATTGGTTTACAACAGACTGTGAATTCCAACTTCATAGCATACTCTATTGCCTTCTCATTTGTAAACTTTGATGAAGCAAACATCTATGTGGAAGGCCCCAGTTAGCAAGGAAATGGGAACAACAACAGACAACAGCCAGGGACCAAGTTCCTCAGTCCAACATTTCCTTTAAGAGAAGTGATATGCTGTCAAACACCAGATCAAAGAGCTTGGAAGTAGATCCTCCCCTTCACATGAGGCCACAGTTTATTTGACATATGTCTCTGCTAACACATGGAACTTCATGTTCAAATGTTATAGCAATGTGCTTGGATGCTTAGATATTAAAGTCAGGAAGGAAGAACATATATTTTTTCTCACAACTGCATATCCAGCCACTAGCAAAATGGCTGTCAGCACTCAATAGCATCTGAAGAACAAATTTTAAACATCAAAACATATTTACATTTATATGTAAAAATATAGGCACTTATAACAGAACAATAATATTGAAGTTTATTATCAAAAATGTTTGCTACTAAAACGCTATGGCATACTTTTTTTTTTAATCAGAAGACTATTAAAATAGTAAAAGACAAAATATTCCCTTTGGAAACAAGATTAATTATAATTAATTAATAAATACATTGCTTGATTTTTCTTTACAATAATTTCTTTTTATTTCTCTCAGGAGATATCCTAAGATTTTTAAACTTTTATTTCATTTAAAAATAGTTGAAACAGTCTATTTATACTCAAATCAGTAATGAAGCTGGATAATTCATTCCTTTGAATGCCTAATAATTGAGACTTGTAGGGTTTTACAGTCTTTATGACATCAGATAATTCTGAATTGAAGAGATCTGTGTTCTAAGTTATTTTTATTGCTTGATATTAAAGTATATGCACACAAGACACATGAAAAATAGCTTTCCATTAAATATGTATTGGCAGCAAAACTATTTGTACTATAGAGAACAACACTGATGCTCCAACCCTGAGAGAATGTTGGTGGTCTTACAAGTCTTCCACAGGACTGATCATCTTTCTGAAAGTTCCCTACATTATTGCCCCCTCCCCAAAACCAGAATCCAGAAAACAGTGATACTTCTGGGAAAAGGAATGAAGGTTTCTTTTGGATATTTTAGAGCAATTACAGAATGAAAAGATATAACCTATTTTCATTATCTGTATATAACTGTTTTACATATTTAGATGGAAAATTTTTATATAGTGATATTTTGATTAGATTTTTCTTTATTGGCAATCAAGGTAAAAAAGGTGTGCCCTTTTATGCATGGCTGGTGAACTTATTAACAGCATAAAGAGGCACATTCAATAGTGATTTTTCTAGAGCAAGAAAGAAGTTTTGACAACCTGTGTCCATGAACCAATGAATGGATAAATAAAATGTATATATTGATTGTGGTATATACATAGAATGGAATAATATTCAGCTGTAAAAGGAATGAAATCCTGGTATATGCAACAACATGGGTGAACCTTGAAGACATCATGTTGAGTGAAATAAGACAAGCACAAAAGGACAAATATTGTATGACCTCCCTGGCAATTAGAATAAGCAAACTCATAGAGTCACAATATGGAATATAGGTTACCAGGGGTGGTGTGAGGATAGGGAATGGGAAGTTAAGGTTAAAAGGTATAGGGTTCCTATTTGGAATGATGGAAAAGTTTTGGTGATGATTGGTGGTGATGGTAGCACACCATTATGAACACAATTAGCAGCA
>JAQZBX010062727.1:0-16829 GCA_029593785.1 Cabassous unicinctus
TGTTTTAATATGTTATCTTCTAAATGTTTTATTGTTTACCTTTTAATTTTAATTCTGCAATTTATATGCAGTTGATTTTTGTGTATGGTGTGAAGTTGGGGTCAAGTTTCAATTTTCCCCTATCTGTACATTCCACTGATCCAGAACCATATATTGAGAAGAATGCACTTCTGTTTGACTTTCTAGTTCCACTTTTATCATAAATGAAGCATCCACATATGGGCAGATCTGTTCCTGAACTTTATTTTCTATTCTACAATCAATTTTGCTATCCTTGCCCAAATTCCACACTGTCTTAGTTACTGTAGCATTAAAATAAATCTTGATATCAGCAATACATCTGTCTTTGTTCTTTTTCAACTTTGACTCATCTATTCTTGACTTTTAGCATTTGTATAAACATTTTAGGATTTGTCAATATCTACATGCAAAAAAATCTGAGATTTTAATTGTGAAAGGATTAAATTTATTGATTGATTTAGACAGACTTTATATCTTTACAATATTGTCTTCTAATCCATAAACATGGTATATTCCTCCCTTTGAAAAGTTCTTCATTAGCTTTTCTTAGTAATTCTTTAGAATTTTTTATTAGTGGTCATCACATGATTGTTAGATTTGTTCCCAGATGTTTAATATATTATGCTTTTATAAATGATGTAATAATAAAATTTTAGTTTAGAATATTTGTGTTGGCATATAAAAATAAATTGATTTTTGGTATTGACCTTGCATCCTGGAATATTGCTAAACTCTTACATCAATTCTAATACTCTTTCTGTAGATTCTTTTAGATATTCAACATAAACAATTGACCACCTGCAAATATTGACCATTTTATTTTTTTCATTTCCAATCTTTTTACCTTTTATTTTTCTTTCCTTATTTCACTAGCTAGTACTTTTGGTACAATGTTAAATAGAAACTGTGATAGTGGACATCTCTGTTTCTTGCCCATTCTCAAAGAGGAAGCTTTTACTATCACACCGTTATTTATGATGTTTGTATATATTTTCTAAAATAGATACCTTTTATCAGATTAAGCAAGCCCCCTTCCTTTCCTGGTTCTCTAAGAGGTTTTTTATACCATGAATATTAAAATTTAATAAATGATTGATAAAAATTTTCTGTTTATTCTGTTAATACAGTGAAAATATGGTTTTTATCTTTGGTTCTGTTTGTGTAAAATACACTGATTAATTTACTAATGTTAAACCTACCTTGTCTTACTTTCCTGGAGTAAATTAGATTTGGTTTTGCTAAATTTTGCCACATATGTATTCGGTATTGACATACTGAATCAGGTGAGATACATATGTGAATTCAGTATATTAATATTTTGTTTAGGATTTTTGAATTTTTATTTAAAAATTTTATTTACAAGCACTTTATCGAATATTTTCTGTGGGCTGCCTTGGCCTCTGTCTTATTTTGGTTAAGCCACTTACCTCAAAACTGACCTTTGACCAAGTTAATAAGCAGCTTTCCAGCCCAGGAGCATAAACTTCTCCAGAGCCCAAACCCATATCTGTGGTTACCACCCACACTACCCATGCACCTCACCCAAAACCCCCCAACTGTTTCCAAAGGATAAGCTAACCATTCCCACTGCCCTCAGACCACGAGTCCCTTTTCCCCTTTCTTGCACGTTTGTTTTAGACTTACAAATCCTTGACTCACGTGCAGGAAATCTACTAACCTCCACCCCTGGAGCACAATAAAGGCACAAACCCGTGGGTCTCTCTCACTCTGCCTATGTGCTCTCCACCTATTGGTTGAGCCACCGAAGCCTATTGAACTTCCTGTTGACCCCTCATGGCATTCCTCTTTCTCTGGGCCTTGTGAATAACAAACTATCTTTTCTTATGCTTTATGGCCTGTGTGTACCATTGTGTCATACCTGACCTTCCACTGGACCCAAATTTAAAATCCAAGTTAATTCGGAACAAGTGACCCAGAGAGCAGAATGTGCTAGTCATTACCATGGGAAATGAGACATGGTGCTTTTAGCTGCTTTCGGCTTACTAACTGGCTCTCGCAGATGGCTAATACTATCTGGGAAGGGTCCATGGTTTGCTGACATCCATCTATGCTGCTTTGCGCCATTGCCTGTTGTCTCTGCTGGGTTTTGCCAAGCTTCCCACCCCAAACTGGCAGTCCTGTGAATCTGAGTTCTCCCCAGGATCTGCAAATGACCAGCCCTCATATAATAAGAGGGGAAACCTTGTGGTTTCTAACTCATCCTCTAATGGGAATGCCTGGTGTTGGGGGACACCAACACTGAGTAACATTGACTACATAACAAAGGGCTTGTTGCAGTCAGTTCCCACAGTAGGAGCCTGCAAGGCAGGAGATGGAGGGCATCTCCCATCCTGAGCTATGACTCGCGAGTGACCTGGCCAGGACTAAATGCACACAGGCCGAAAGGGAGAGTGATGGACTTCCTGGTGCCTGCGAGACTGCTGTGGGAGACTCCAACCACTGTGTCTGTGGACCTGTGTCCAGGCCTTAAACCCACCCTTGGCATGAGGGGCACCCCCTCCAAGGGAAGCATAATGGCACCCCTCAAGCAGCGATCCTTATGTGGCTGCTGTCGCTTTGAGTCTCCTGACCCAGTGGGACATAAAAGATTTAATCACTGGTATGGTGACTAAAGAACAATTGCACACACACACACACACACACACACACACACACACACAAAGGGTGGAAGTGCTCAGCATATTGTACCAGCACCTCCTAAGACACCAGAAGAAGTTTCTAAGTTGCTTAAGAAATGCTTAAGCAATATGCATGGGTCCCACTCAGTGCTATTGCTTATCAGCATGCCAAAGTTCTGGTGTTTTGCTCCTGTGGCCTGGGGACCCAGCCACTATCAGGTTAAGTGAAAACAAGCCTCAACCCCCATGATGTGATACCCTAGAGAGAGAGACTGTTGGCTATGAGTCTGGTTGGTGGGAACCACAAATATTCCTTGTCACCACACATATGGTCAAATAGAGACCCCAAAGGGACCCCAAATTGAAAACAAAATTTTATTTAAACTTGAGATTCCAAACCATACTTAAAGATTTTGTACAAGGGGACAAGGAGAAAGGGGAAGATTAGTTGTTGAGAGTCTTTAATATGGGGTCTGAGTTGCCACTGTCATTCAGAAAAAATGAGGCAATTGGATGGCAAGTATCACTAAAGACTCTGAGCCCCTTCTTTATTGAAGAAAAAAAAGACACAAAGACACATCTGTCCAAAGCAAGTATTACCATCAAGGTGGATGCCCCTGGCAAACATAAGGTCCCATTGTTACTTAGAAAGATTGAGATGATACAAAGAGCATAATATTTCTTTGAGCATTCAGACAAAAGAGAGCTGGAGTTCCTCTCTTACCTGAGGAGACCCCTCTTTGTCACTCAGTAATGGAAAAGTTTCTTACAGGGAACCCTCTCTCCAAATTTCCTGGCAGTCTTGCTCAGCATTACTGGCAAGGCTCATGCTACCTGAAGGCTGTGGAGGGGGTGGGGCTGTTGGCAGACCTGAGGGGACTCACATCTGAGTCACAAATCCTGGCCACAGGCTGCCTCTTCCTGCATATCAAAGGCCCAGTGCCCTGCCCTCCTGGGAGTTGTGACTATTGGAACGATTATTATTAAACAGCTACCCCAAGTGGAGGCAGTTTTGTTTTTACTTTCCCCACTATAGGTATTGATGCTTTAACTGTTGCCTAGAACAAGATCAAATCTTTGGCTCCCTTGGTGGATCATGCCAAATGGGACTCCAGTGGAACTGCCCCTGCCAATCTAGGTGATAAATGTGAAATCTTGCCTGAAACAAGGTACCTGGGTTTCTGGCCTGTAAGAGGGAGAACCCAGATCTTACAGATCTCCTGTAAGAGGGAGTCATTATCCCTGCCATCTCCCCACACAATATCCCTATTCAACCAGTTCTTAAAGACTCCACCAATGAAAGGTGATTAACCATCAATTATACCAATCCTAAAGCACAAGACCTGCCATGCAAAGATCCTAATCTCAGTATCATCTAATTAATAAAAGTATACACAGGAGCATGGGCAATTGTTTTGCTGTGACTGACTTGGCCAACATGTTTTTACTAAGTGCCAATACCTTAAAAAAATTTCCCAACTGCTGCTGACAAAACCTTAGCATATGGGGTCTGAAAAAAAAACACAATACCGGTACTATGTAGCTGAGATGCAATTAAGGGGTGGCTTTAAAGAGGGCCTCTGAGAGGACCTAGCCACACTCACAAATCATTTACAAAAACAGGACTGTACAATAGCACCCCATAAAATACAAGGGCCACCAAACTCTGTCAAAATCCTGGGCATCATTTGGTCCTCTAAAGACAGCCAGATTCCCACCACCATCAAATATAAACCCACCTCAGACACTAAGACATGCACGACACCTATAAAACTTCTGCACATCTCTTATTCTCATTACAGTCCATATAGAAAATCACACATGTACATCTGCTTTCCCCTGGGTAGAGACTACTTACTAATTACATTTACAAAGTCTCACAGATACCACCATAACCAAAATGGTTTAGACACAATTGGTGAGACACAGCAATGACAATATCAGCTATATGATATTTATCCCAAAAAGGTTTCACTTGCATCTAATCATGAGGAAAGAATCCAAAACGAAGGACATTCTTCAACACAATTGTCCTGAAATCTTCAAAAATGCTCATATGATAAAAGACACAAAAAGTCTGGGGAATGATACTAGATTAAGGAGAATAGATAACATGTCAAATGAAATGTCTAACATGATTCTTGGTGGGGTCTTAAGTAAAAAAATAAAAAAAACAACAAAATGTATAAAAAATATCATTGGGGCAATTGGGGAAATTTGCATATAACTGTATGTAATATAATAGAATTATCATGTTAAATTTTCTGAGTGTAATAATTATATTTTGTTTCTGAAGGAGAATGTCCTTGTTTTTAGGTACTACATGATAAAATATTTGGGTAAACAACATAAAGTTGAATATCTCATGTGTCCTAGAAGTCTCTTACTCTTGGTGAGATAGACGCCTTTCCCTCAAAAATAATAAAGGCTTTGATGTTTATTTCTTGAAAGTTTTAGTCTTTGAGGATGTCAAATAGCTATTGATATTTTTTGGTTTCTTGAATTTTCTGCTTCTTTAAAATGAAAAGTGTATAAAGTATGAACAATCTGTCACTGCTAAAAAGTACACTGCTTTCACACCATAGAGAAAATGAAAATTGGAAAAACCTGTTTGTAACCTTCTCATCAAATCTCAGTATTTCTTTATGCAAAAGGAAACTGTGGCAATGAAGGAAATTGGTATATACCATGAAAACATATCTGGGATATTTTTAAAATGCTAACAGCCCAGCATTTTATCCTTATCTTCTTTCTTTGAATTTTGGTATTTTTCCTCCTCTTCCACCTCTCCCAAAAAATAAAAATAAAAAATTCCAGGTTTTTTTGTTCAATTTTTCCTTTAAGCAATAATTATGGAACATCTTCTTTGTGGTTTTATAAAAAATCTTTTTTATTTCCATAAGAGACTAGCCAAAAGA
This sequence comes from Cabassous unicinctus, assembly GCA_029593785.1. NCBI lineage: Eukaryota > Metazoa > Chordata > Mammalia > Cingulata > Chlamyphoridae > Cabassous > Cabassous unicinctus. The sequence continues at coordinate 5,579 of JAQZBX010062727.1, forward strand.
AAAGGGACTTAAATAGATGGAGGGATTTAAACTATGTTTAGGGAAGAACTAGCTGTTAGAGCTACTGCAAAATTTAAGAAGTCTCATTTCCTCTAACTTCTGAAGCAAAGTATAAAAATCATGTCCTATAGATAGCTTGGCCATGAAGGTGGAGCAGAGGATTTTAATCAAATAATCTCCTACTTTCCTTTGAAAACCTGTTTATTTATGATAATTTTATAATTTTTAAGATACAGGCACGTGTCTTAAAAGTATAGAGATTTTTTTTTTTGATAAATGTAATAAAAAACATAGGGACTTACCCAGAGACTTAAATCTTCCAGCTGTTCCTATGCCAGTTGAGTCCTGAATCTCAGCGGAGTTGCAGCCAACACCTACTTGCCAGTTCATTGAACTCGCCCAGGACAATTAACAAAAGGATGATGATGGACAGAGCCCATCCCTAAAAGCAGAGTGCTTCTACAACTGCAAGCAAGGCAGGTCCATCCATCTGCCCCATGGGATCTAAGCTCCCTCTATATCAGAAGCAGAGTGGGTATCACCATCCCAAAATCCTCAAGATTGAGGAATGAACAAACATAAAGGAAGAATGCAACTACGGTCTAAAGTGGACTTATTATTATTCTTGTAATGGAAGAACTTGTAATGTTGATATAAAGTCAGTGGTCACCAGAGTTTCTGAGGGGAGGGAGAGGGAAGAATAGGTGTAATATAGGGCATTTTTGGGATATTGGAATTGTTCTGCATGACATTGCAATGACAGATACAGGTCAATATACATTTTATCAAAACCTATAAAATTGTGTGGTGCAAAATGTAAACTATAATGTAAACTATAGACCATGGTTAGTACAATGCTCCAATATGTGTTCATCAATTGTAAAAAATGTACCACATTAATGTAAAATGCTGTTAATAAGGAGAAGTGTGGGAGGGGTGGGGGTGTGGTTTATGGGAATCCCTTATATTTTTGATGTAACATTTATGTAATCTAAAGCTTCTTTAAAAAATAAAAAATATAGGGATTCAAAGTATACCTATATAAAATAATGTTCATCATATTCACATCTGATTGTATATCATGTGCATGATAGTCAACTCACCAACAGTACTTCCTTTCTAATAGAAAATAACAAATAAGCATTTGTGAAGAATCCATATTACATGATAGCCCCATATACACAAAAGTATGCAATTGTGTTAGAGAGCTCAAAATGTATTCTAGAATATCCTGTTCTTTTTCAATGATTCTGTTAATTTCCATCCACAGTTCCATCCATGAAACCATTAGCCAATTTTTCTTTTTAATATAATGAAGAACTGACATAAACTTATCCGGGCAAACGTGAGTACATCTCATCACTATAAAAAATGGCCATGTAATTATTAATTAACCCAAATCTTGAATGCCAGCTGCTGTTGTGGTAATGTATACAATATATAAACCACATCAAAACATCACAGTGTAAAACAAAAGCAACATTTCATTTCTCACATTTCTGCAATATGAACTGGGCTAAGCTGGGTGATTCTTCTGTTGTACATGCTATCAGCTGGGGATGTGGTCATTATGCTCACCTAGGCTGTTAAGTCCAAGGTGGCCCATTCACATGGCTGGCTGATGATGCTGGTTATGGACGGGAAGATCAGCTGGGCCTGTTGACCAACATGCCTCCATTCTCTTCCATTTAGCTTCTCTCATTGGCTTGTGAGCACAGCTTAATGGCTGGCTGTAATATATTTCTTAATAGCCTCAGATGTTATACAACATCGTTCTGCCACATCCCATTAGTCAAAGCAGGTCATATGGCCAACTCAGATGTGGAGGGGAGAAAATAAGCTTCATCTCTCAATGGTAGAAGTGACAAAGAATGCATGGCCATTTTAATCCACTATGCCAAATATGCCAGATACTAGAAATACAGGGACAAGGAGCATAGTATTTTCTATAATAATAAAAACTTCTAGGTATATACCCAAAGAAAGTGAAAACAGGGTCTCAAACAGATACATACTTGTATACCAATGTTTATAGCTGCATTATTCACAGTAGCCAAAAGATGGAAACTACTCAAGTGTCCATCAACAAATAATGGATAAACAAAATGTGGTACATACACACAATGGAATATTATTTGGCCATAAGAAAGGATGAAGTTCTGAAACATGCTAAACATAGAAGGAACTAGAAAACATTATGCTCAGTGGAATAAGCAAAGCTCATAGGGCAAATATTGCATGATGTCACTTATTAGAGATGTCTAAAAATAGCAAATTCATAGAAGCAGGAAGTAGATTAGAGGTTACCAGGAGATGGGGAGAGTGAGGAAGGGGGAATACATGTTTAGTTGATATGGAGTATGTTCTGAACTGATCAAGTTGGATTTTAAATTTGGGTCCAGCAGAAGGTCAGGTGTGACACAATGAAACACCAAGGCCACATAAAGCATGAGAAAAGATAGTTTGTTACTTATAGGACCCAGAGAAAGAGGGATACCATGAGGGATCAATGGGAAGCACTCTTGCCTCCAGTGGCTCAACCAACAGGTGGGGAGCACACAGGCAGAGTGAGAGGGACCCATGGGCTTGTGCCTTTATTGTGCTCCAGGAGTGGAGTTTGTAGATATCCCACGTGTAAGCCAAGGATTTGTTAGCTGTGAGGATGAAATGAACAATTTGCATGCCAAGTTTCTGAGAGTAAAATCTCATATAGATAGAGGTCAAAGCATTTTTCTTATTTAATACATCTGTGGTGGTACTTTAGGGGTGAGCAACTGGGCAAATTAAACCTGTAATATAAAGATCCATAAATAATTTATGTGTTTGTTTTAGTTCTCCATGTGTATAAGTATTAGAGAACATATTTCTCCTAAATATGCTCACATTACAAAATTTTCATGAGAATAACTGTAGAAGTCTAATATAGTTCTTAGATTCAACTTCTGAGAACATAGTGAACTTCCATTCATTTTTATCTTAAGTATTAATTTTCACTTCAAAAAAGACATGTTGTTCCTTTTTTTATAAGTAAAAGTTACCATTTTAAATAAAATTATTTTTTTATCATAGGCAAATAAATAAACAAAACAATCTATTAAGTCTCTTTTAAAAATCAAAGGAAATGACTGTCAATCTAGTACATATTTTGAGTTTAATGAGCCTCACCTAGAGCCAGTACCTCACGGATGCCAGAGCCATCTCAATTCCTAGAAGTCCCATGTCAACTTCTTTACCTTCTGTAAGGTCTCTTCGGTAGGCTTAAGGGAACGCCAGATGTCACCAAGTACTTTTGCATCAGAAGCAAAATTTTATTGCCCATCAGAAAACCAATAGTCATTCTTATTGTCCTAGATACTGGCATAGACTTGGAGGAGCAGTTTTTACTAAATCTAAAGTTTCCCCCTTTCAAAGCCAGACTCACTCTCCCTTGAGGATCCCATGGAGTTTGTGGATTTATTGCTCAGCAATATCTTTCCAAGTATTCACAGATGTGCAAGGACACATCCATGGTACCCAAAAGGATTTGCAAATATGGAAGGATACTAGCATAGGAGTCAGAGGATTTTAGTCTTCCAGACAATAATATGCCTAACAAGGGTTTTTTTCTACAGGGCCTTGGGGAGAAGAAAAACACACATATGTGCTAGATAGGTTCTAGGAGGCTCTGTGGCTAGTAGAAATAATTTCCTAGATATTTCAAGCTATTCATTTTTACTTCAGCTTTATTGGGGTGAAATCCCAGTTAGCAGAATGCTTTTGGGATCTAGAGTACCTATATATATATAGTATCTAGGTAAAGTTGTGGCAGGTATTAAATTCCAAGAGGTTACATTGTTAATAAGTATTTCTTATTTTAAGGAAATTTGAAATATGAACACACATTTCCCCCCAAATATTTAAGTGAACAAGACTTTAAAAAAACTTCAATGGAATATCATCTCCATGGATGCAACCCTAGGGTATCCATGGATAACAGTCATCTAGATAATTCAGCAGCCTTCTAACTTGTTTCCCAGAAGCATCTTGCTCTTCCATTATCCCTATTCCCCTCCACAACACATTTTTCTGAAGATGGTCAAATTATCCTTTTTTTAAAAAAATTTAATCCCAAAGTAAACCTGCCATCAAAGAAGAAAAAGGATGGCGCATAAAGAGGTCTTGCCTCTAGGTGGCCAAACACACGTGAGCACTAGGTGGGTTCGGTCAGCCCTTCCTTTGGAATTCAGGTGACATATTCAAACTCCAATAGAGTCACAAAAATCTGAGAGGGCTTCATTATTTTCTTTGACTTTTCTTTAAGACATATCGTTAGGCTTACAGCTTAAGCTTTAAACCTTAAAACTCTATTCTCCAAGGACATCATGTGGAGTTTTACTGGGAACATCCTTCCAGCCCCTCTGTCTTCCTTAGCCCTTTAGATTCCATCAACTTCTTATTAGCACCTCTCCTTCAATGATCCTTCCAACCAGCTCTGGCTTGGCTGCCCTTCCTACTTCAGGTTTCACTGACGGATGAGGTGGAAAGAAGGTTGAGTCTTTTGCATCTTGGAAAGGAGGAGGTGCTTGGTTCCTCACCATTTTGGGTCTTTGGTTAGATTCACTAAAAGACCTTTACCCTTTGAAGATCTCTTCCTCTCCTCCTCTTTATTATTATTTACTATTATTATTCATTATAACTTTGCTATTATTATTATTCTAGAAGAATAGTTTTCTTTCTTTTCTTTTGCCTTGAATTACACCAAACTGTTTATCATGCCATTCCCAAACTTAACAGTTTTTAAGACTGTTTATGAGCCCCTACCCAATCACATCCTTGCCTCCCCTTCCATTTCCCTCTAAGCCCATTATCCCTCCCACCCCTGTGCTCTAGCTGTACTGGACTTCTCTGGGTTTGAAACCTCAAGGCCTTCATATGAGTTTGTGCTGAGAATAATTTCCTAACATCACACACCCCTCAATTCACCACCAAACTCCTCATTTTCTTTCAAGAGTCATCTTAAATGATACTTTCTAAGGCAAGCCTCTTTTAATTAAATCACTGTTTTGTTTATTTCTTTATGTCTCTCCTCCTTGTTGGATAGAAACTAAGAGGGCAATGGCCAAGCTTGCTCTGTTTGCATTTTTATCTCCAAGGCCTGGCACATTGTAGATGCTCAATAATTATTCAACGACTGAAGTGACAAAGTAGATTTTCACGGAACTTTTCAGAATCCTATCTGAAAATGAGGTGCAACTTTGCACGGCCATATGGGATTATCTTGTTACTTCTAAATTGAAATGGGTCAGGTTAGAGACTCTGGGCTCCCCAACTTGATGAAGAAGTAGAGCTGAATTAGCTGCACCTCCATCTCTAATTCCTTCTTTTGCTGTTGCAAGGTGCCCAATCCTCAGTGATCATGAGCATTTCCCATTCTGAGTGGCCTCAGTGTCAATATGTATATATATAAATATTTTTTTTCCCTTTGGTTTGCCAAAAAAGCTGAAGGCACTTTTTTCTCAGACAACAACGAATGCATATTAAATGAACTGTAATTGTCTGCTAAATGCATTTCATAAACAAGCAAACCAGAGCTAGATTTTTCAGCGCCTTTAAAATACTTGGGATACTAAAAATATCCTGTCAACCTTGAGCACAAAGCTGTCAAGCCAGAAACATTAAGCATTTCTGAAAAGAAATTCGGAGGAGGTTGGTAGAGAAACATTGAAATTCATTGTGAATCTCATTTTTTAAGAATGAGGAGGCAGCTCCAACATCGATGTGTATTTATCCTAAATGAAATGAATGAATGAATTTAACTCACACTGCAGGACACACCACTCAGTGAGATTTTGCACATTATGGAATTTTCCCCCTCTGCTTTTCATGAGTGTTACCTTGGTTGGCTTGTCAAACAGGTATATGTCATTTGAATGGCGAGATTAAAGCTTAACATTTTGAAAATAATTTCTATGTTCTATATATTGAAGAAAATTTCTTAAATATGAAAATGTCTCAAAATGTTTTTCAGAGTTTGACACTTTTTTAAACACTCCCATTTGAAAAGTATCCATAGTAATGAACTGCTAGTCAGAACTAAAACTGAAAAAGAAAGAGGAAAAGGAAATAAAGGAAAGGCAGGAATGAGCCTCACTGAAGAGTATTTTCCACTGAGGAGTCCATTGGCATTCAGTTGTCTCATTTAATTATCCCTCATATGATTCAGCTATTATTTATGAGCTTCTTCTTGTTCTTAAAGAGCTCTGGGCTCTGCTTGCCAATGTTATGGCATATGACGAGCACAGTTAGGCGGCAGGGGTGTGTGTGTGATAATGCATTGGTCCACACTCCTGGCATGTTTTCTATCCAAACTCATCAGCTGCCAAAAGGATGCAGAGTTCTCTCTTTAAAGATGAAACACTAACTGGGGTTTCAACATTGTGTGCAATTTGGCAGGCATCACATGATCCTGCATTATTTAGGTAGAATACAATCACTAAAATGTGCACGGTACATGTTTAATAAAGATCATTAGCATGAGATTTACACCAGTTTCTGTCTGATGGCATCTCTGCCACTTGCAATGAGGAAATGAATTCACAGAAATAGGTTGATTTTAATTTACGTAGCTGTTAAGCATATAAACAATTGAAGCATTTTTACATTTTTGCTTGCAATCCCAACTTCCCCCACGCCCAGTTTGAATTAAGTACTGCATGTGCATTCTGCCTTGCTTTCTCCTTAGTTGGTAGGAATGCTGGTAGGAAATGAAAAAGTAACAGAAACATCCCACTAGTTTCTGGAAAAAAGGGCAAGGATTAATAGTGGAAAACACTGAAAAACTTCAATTGTTGAATGTTGCCAGCAGCATCCCAGATGTTTAAAACAAAACAAAACAAAACAAATTCATACCATTGATTTAGAATATAATATGGAGGTAAGTGTTCATTAATGAAGGTGACAGTGATTTTGTTAATAGTCACCAAACTTGGCTCCATCTCAAGCTAATAAAGATATTTTTTATCACTTATAAAGATTTTTTTCTGAAAATTATTGCTTCAGTTAAAAGGAATTGGTACCTAATAGCTTTAATTAAAATGTATGTCTAATGAGATTTTTTTTCCCGTGAGTCCCCAACTCCGAAAAATCTCTAATTGACCAGGTTTCAAGAATGCCAGTAAACAAATTGTTTAATAGAAATAACTAAGCACATTGTGGGCAACCATTAATTCTGCCAGTATATAACAATTTAGTAAATAGTATTCTCAAACTACAATGGCATAATGCAATAAACACAACTAAATCGAGAAAATGAATATGTTTTTATTCATATTTTAAAAGGACTATGAATAACAGAGCATGTATTTTTAGTGTCCCTGCAATGAGTCACAGCCATTATTGGATGGATCTAAATTGGTTTCCTAAGATACAGGCTGCATAGTCAGAAAGAGTTTACATGTCTAACCCTATCTAAAGAAATATTAAAGGCTTCAATATCATGAAATAAGAATTTTGAATTTATCCATCTCTGCAGAGGTTTGATCCCCTTTCCTCTCCTCATCTACAACATTGGGGCAAGAATGTAACTAAGCTTCTTAAATTTAAAAAAAGAAATTATTTTCCATTGACACAGTTGATGTCTACAGCATACAGGTCTTTCAATCACTGAACAAAATACATGTGTTTCTAGTATATGTCAGTGACCTCAATTTTGAATTATCTGCTGTCAGAGTTTCAGCTCAGGCAATTGGGCATGAAGATGAATAATTTAAGAAACCTACAAACAACTTTGAATTGTCAAAGACCCTTTAAGTTTATCTCTGTATTAATAACATAATCTGAAACTTAGACATTCCACCTGTGATACTTGCTGCCTTTCTCCTCCACCTCTGTGGAATTGCTTCAGTACAATAGTTATAAAATAGACCATTAATATCAATCATAATGGTAATACTATTGTATTTCAATTACTTAAATATTGCTGTACATATTTCAATAATAAAGAAACTGTCAACTAGGGCCACATGATCTGTAATGATTTGTTTTACAAATTATGTGAATCTTTGTTATTAATGTAAAATATCAAATATACATTTTTGCTATATATCAGCTCACTTAAATCCTCTTTGAGCAAGACAAGGTGTAAATACATGAAGGAATAAATAAATACATTTTGAAGGTAATTTATTTTCCTTCAAACATAATTTATGTTATTTTTAATGACACATTTCAAATACAGGGAAAATCATAGAGAAGAATGTGACAAACTTCTTTGTACCCAGAGCTTGCAAAATGTTAACACTTGCCATATTCGTTTCAGATCTTTTCCCACTTGTCCTGGATCCCCTCTCTCCTTCAGGAAATCACTATCACGAATTTAGCCTGTATCGGTCTTGACTGTTTTATTCTTTATTGCATATTTATGTGTCCATAGTGCTATATTGCACTATTTTGTTTTTAAACTTTATGTGATTAGTATTAGACCATCTGCATCATTCTGCAGGTGCTTATTTCACTTAACATTGTCTTCAAGACCTATTCATAATGCTACATAAGGATGCAGTTCTTTCGACTTTGCCACATAATAGAGGCTCTCAAAGTGTGTATTCTGGGCCAGCAGGATTAAATGAAAATTCTAAGGCCCACGCCTGACCAGAGAGAGAGAGGAAGAGAGAGAGAGAGAGACAGAGACAGAGAGAAAGAGACAGAGAGAGCCGGCTGCATGACTTTCCCTCCCCCAGGGCAGCCTGGGCGGTTTTCCTCTCCTCCTGGGCTGGCGGGTAGATTTCCTTCTCCAGGGTCGGCTAGGCGGTGACCCACTTCCCTGGTGCCCAGCTGGGAACCCCTCCTCCCCCTCCAGCCACCCTCTCCTGTCCCCCGGCGACACCTGGGCTTCCCTTATGCACGGCAAGCCTACCTACGTTCCCACAGTTTCTAGAGGAGTAGTGCAGTCTGCCCTTCCCTACTCCATCTTGGATCTCCCTATTCATTCCCATATTCATGAATACTTAGGTTATTTCACATTTTCCAATATTACAAGCAATCCTTTAATGAACACCCTTGGGCATATAGTTTCTCTAGAATACAAACATAGAAATGGAATTGCTGTGTGTAAGTTACATATATTTTAAGAGGATGTTAAACTGGGACTTTTGGTATTTCCGTTTGGGGCAAAGTCCCGAGAAAGTAGATGAGCAAGGACTGGAAAGGATATGGCCACAAACCTGGACTTTCAGATGATTGCCGACCTTCCTCCTGGAAAAAATAAGAGTTGAAGATCAGAAGATTTACATTTTGGCCAGCGCTGTTGGAGCTGTCATTACCATTCCTGTTATGAGAAGAAGTGAGTGGAAGCCAAGTGGGAGTTCTCAGAGAGCTGCTTCTGCATCCCCAGGAGCTCAGGATACAGTGGCTGGTATCTAACTGAGGATGAGAGACTGTGCTAAGATTACAGAGGGAAGAGAGTTGTTCTCCAATAATTTGTCAGGGCATAGGACTTGTGAATGCTTTCTGAGCACCAGATGTGGGCCATGGGAGAGAGAGCTGGGAGGTGGCCTCGGGTTGTCTTAGATTCTATTGGAGAGGCCAGGAGACTGTGGCGGAAAGAAGTTGGAGAGGTAGGGCCCGATGCCTAAGGACCTGAGGAAGAAGCTATAAGTGATTGGATGGCGGTGCATTGTCTGAACCAAAGTAATTGCTGATGAGCAAGACCATAAGGAGTGTCTCTCATGAACTCAAAAAAGCCCCCATGATGGAAAAAAAAATTAGCCTTGTCTGCCCAGACCAGAGAGCACTGATAAGAATTTGTGACAGTACTAGTCAAGTAAGACCAATCCTGGCTCCTTCTGTGGAGCTATGGAAGAGCTCTGCTGAGATCTCAGTTTGAGAGAGAACTTGCTCTGAAGAATGCAGTTAGCTGACAGCCTTGATAAGTGTGTGACATTTTCAGGATTCCCCACAGCATCTGAGCCAAGATCATGATCTCCTCAGGTGTCTCTCAACTAAGGTCTGTATTTGGCAGGGAGAGTTGGGTCTGGCCAATTCTGCCCAATGAGGAACTCTTCTCTGGGCAATCTTTTTGCTAGAGTACCCCATTTGGCTTGTCAAGATATTTACAGATCTATGCTGCAGTTTGAGTCTCTTTCTACCCAACTTAACTTACTCCTCTTTCTTAATGGAACTTCATCAGAGTCTGAAGCCTTTTGCTCTTTACTCATTCTTCCTCTCTGCTTTATCTTTCAATATTTAATTTTCTCTCAATTGACCTTTGCATCCCTAGACTACCCCTTTCAGCCACAATCCAATTTATAAGCCAACCATGTTAGTTATACTCACTATAATGTGTTACCATCAGCTCTATCCACTGCCACACTTTTTTTTTTTAAAAGATTTATTTATTTATTTATTTATTTATCCCCCCCTTGCTGCTTGTGTTTTACTGTGTCCATTCGCTGTGTGTTTCTTCCGTGTCTGCTTATCTCCCCCTTGCTGTGAGGTCCTGCTGCATTAGCCCACCGCACTGCACAGGCAGGCCTGCTCTCACAAGAAGGCCCCGGGAAGCGAACCCGGGGCCTCCCATATGGTAAACGGGAGCTCTATCGATTGAGCCACAACCGCTTCCTGCTGTGAGATCTTGCTGCATCAGCCTACCGCGCCGTGCGGGCCGGCCGGCCTGCCCTCACAAGGAGGCCCCGGGAAGCGAACCCGGGGCCTCCCATATGGTAAACGGGAGCTCTATCCATTGAGCCACACCTGCTTCCCCACTGCCACACTTTTATAGTCAAGCCAATTGAATATTCTAAATACATTAAGCATCAGTACCCCTTCTTAGCCCTCCTAGTAACCTATAGTCTAGGTTTTAACTCCATGTGTTTATTCTTCACATTTAGTTCATATTAGTGAGACCATACACTATTTGTCCTTTTGTTTCTGGCTTATTTCATTAGCATAATGTCCTCAAAATTTATCCATGTTATCATATATGTCCCAATTTTATTTCTTCTTACAGCAGCATAGCATTCCATCATATGTATATACCATATTTTGTTTATCCATTCTTTAGCTGATGGATACTTGGGCTGTTTCCATCTTTTTGCAATTGTGATTAATGCCACTATGAACATTGATATGCAAATATCTGTTCAGGTCACTGTTTTCAGTTCTTCTGGATATATTCCTAGTTCTACATTAGGCTTCCTGAGGTACTGCCAAACTGGCTTCCACAGAGACTGTGCCATTCCACATTCCCACCAACAGTGAAGGAATGTTCCTATTT
>JAQZBX010062728.1:0-16836 GCA_029593785.1 Cabassous unicinctus
TCTCTTTTGCTTATATCCACTAAACCTGTAATTCTTTTTTCTTAATATGGGAAAAGTTGTGAGCTTACAAAACCATCTTGCATAACATATAGGGCTCCCATACTTCATCCCACCACCAACAACTTACAATTTTGTGGAAGATTTGTTACAGATGATAAAAGAACATTGTCAAAATATTATCTCCAACTACAATCCATATTGTATTTGGAGTATTTCCCCAAAAACCACCCTAATATTAATTCTCTAGTTCAGTATGGTATATTTGTTATAATTCAGGAGAGAACATTCTCACAACTATACAGTTAACTTTGGATTCCCTGTGGTATATTGTCCCATGCTTATACAATCCATCATAAGTGCACACTCAGTGGCTCTCAGCTTCATCACAGAATTGTGCTGTCATCATCTCAGTGAACTTTATAATGTTTTCATTACTCCACAATAAATAATCCTAAACATCCTTATACCACCTATTGTTGATCTTCAGAATTGTTATAGTTTCTTCTCTGTCATTGTTTTAAAAACATTAAAATATTACTAATTATTGTCCATAAGTTATATTAGTTGTATTTTCCCCATGTATCACCACAATCTTAACACTTTGTAATAGAAAGACATTCTTGAATTTGTACTATTAAACATATCTTCATCCAGTTCTGAATTCACTATTTCATACAGTGCCAAGATTATCTCTAGCTTCCTTTCAACGGACATTTATATCCCTCCACTACCTGTTTCAGCCACAATCACATTTATAAATCAGCACTTTTAGTTATACTTGCTGTACTGTGTTACCATTCACTCTATTCATTTCCACACATACAATTAAACTTATTAAAAATTCTACATATACTCAGCATCAGCTTCCTCTTCTACACTGACATTCTATCTCCTAGTAAGCTAAATCTCTCGAGTTTTCCTCTATGAGTTTACTCATTTTATTTAATTAATATTATTGAGACCACACAATATTTGTCCTTTTTGTCTGTCTTCTTTCACTCAACATAATGTAATTTTTTTTTCTACTTTTAAAACTAGCAAAAAACTTAGGCATTGCTTCTGGTTCTGAATAGTTCGATTTTTCTCTCTTCTACATATGGCAACTTAGTATGCACTGATGCAAATTTGTCTCTTTTCCTTCACCCTATCTCTAATTTTCATTGTCATCTATTTCTCTAGATATACACTTTACCTGTTTTATTCATCCAAATGATAACTGATTTATTATTGCAATGGAAATGAATCCTATACTTCCTGCCAACCTGGAGTCAATTTCAAATTTTCAAAGGGGAATATTAAACATAAAAAAAAAACCAACTGAATAGACTTTCCTTACTTTAAAAAATAGTGCTTTCATGGAATTTAAGTAAAATCTATTGAATACCAACTGTGCCTGGAATTAGTGTTGTTGGAGTGGTCTAGATTCACACCCAATTTATCCTAACAATATTTTCAAGGATACTATCACTGGTAAAAGTAGCACATCTGGGTTCCTGCAACATTAAGTAGAGTGTCTAAATTCTAAACTCCCAGCTGCCAGAAGGATAGATATAGCTTTCTGAGCAGTGGTGTCAGGTACTTGATGTGATGACAAAGAGAAATGAAAGAATGGGGAAGGCAATCATTTGGCCCAGCCCAATAATGCTGTAGAAGAGGAAATTGAGGCTAGAGGAAAGCAGCAACTACACAAGACTAGCATTATAAGAGTGGGTGTTGAGAAGCCAAGACCTACATCTCTATACAAACATGTTCACTATAATGTTATACAAACTAAGTATCCAAAATGCAGATATAACACCATTCTGCTCCAATTAAGCAACCCAATGAGCTTTCATACACCCATGCTAGCAACATGTTCAGAGGATTTCATTAAAGAATATTAACTGTCTTTAAAAAAATAGTTTGATATGGATGAGCACTGTGAGAATATATAAGCATGTGAATCACTTAGGAGAAGAAAAGGAGAAAGTTCTTAAAATAATCAGAAATATAAAAGAAAAAAAATCAATATTTTCACCTACACTCAAGCAGGCAAAAACCTGTACCCACACCTGGCAACATACAAAGAAACCAAATATACTTAAGAAACATCCAGAAAATAATCCATGTTTCTCCCTTAATAATTCATGTATTTGCTACCTACCCAGTAACATCTGAAAAATCCTCATAATGAATACTATGCATATATTTTGAAAATATTAGCTCTTGCATTTTCCTTTTACTTCGTTAAATCCTTTCATGATTAATTCTCCTTAGCTTCCCATGTTTTAAGAAACTTATCCATTTTCCAATAGTCAGGCGGCCAGAAAATGAATGTATTCATTTATACTTCCAAATCTGGAAGAGAATATTATCTCAGATATTAGCAGATAAGCACACAGCATGGCAAACTTTTAAATGAACTCACCTCAGAGCAGCTGAGTCCAAGTTTTAGTAATGCAGGAGTGAAATGACAAGACTTCTTAAATACTTTGGTATGGTGTTGGGGCTTGGTCAATAAAGTAGTATTTCCACATATCCCACAAGCAATACCCTGGTGAGTAATTAATCCAAGTTTATTTGATTTAACTTGTGCATTAGAGGAAAGTTAACCAAAGCCAATTCCCTCTTGCCAGAGGGTGCATTCATTTTCCAAGTGAAAATTTGTAATTGTTACTGATATTTCATCATAAAATTATTTATCTAGTTCTAGCATCTTTGTAGAGTAACAAAAAATATTGAGAATGTCAATGAAACAAGAGTCTGTGTTAAACTGGAAAAACCTCTCTCCTTCATGTCATTGGAATTTTTTTGGGGGGTAAATGCATATTTAAAAATATATTTTGACATTCAAAGAGGTTAAGTGCTTATCAGAAATGTTCATCAAGTGGGTATGGAAAAGGAAATCAAAATCAGTGTATTAGGTTTCTCCAGAGAAACAGAACCAAGATGTATGTAAATTTGTGTGTGTGTGTAAATATGCTGTAAGGCAGGCTGCAAGTTGGGAACTCCAATGCAGGTTTTCATGAATTCCCCAGGAGAAGCAGGATGATTGAAGCTGAGAAATTCTTTGGAACTGCTGAAACCATCAGTTCATGCTTTTAGGACATCAAATGACTTGATGAGACTTCTCACATTGCTAAAGGCAATCTCCTTTCTGGCTTATAATCACCCATATATGTAATCAAATATCAGGTGATTTGAATCCACTAAATATCCTGATAGGAACCATGAGAACAAGATTTACTTGCACAAACACTGGATATCATAAGCAGGCCCAGTTGATACATGAACATAGCCATATCAATTAGAAAAATAGAGACAAGAGAAAGAGAAAAGAGAAAAGGAAGAAGAGAAAGACGGGAAGGGAGGAGGGAGGACCAAAGGGAAGGGAAAAAGAGAGAGGTGATGAAGTAAAACAGATAGAAGTCACAAATTTTCAGAAAATTCTTTTGCATAATTATATTAACAGATTTAAATATCAGGGAAAATTACTTTTATTTACCTGTAGAGGAAAATAAAAAAGGTCATGTGTGTGGAGGAGAGCAACTTAAGTAACAACTACAACACTAACTATCATCAATGGATATTTCTCATAACCTGGTCATGGTATATCACTCATATGATTTCTAAATATCATGAAACTATTAGACATAGATCTTATGCCCCTTATATTACAGATGAAAAGAGCACATATTTCAGCCATTTAAAAATGCTATTCAACAGCTAATTCTTCCTAAAAATATTTATATGAGGCATCAGTAAATAAAAGTTATAAAATTAGATATTAAGTCTACCTGAATACATACTTTCATATAATTTGATGTGGCTCCCTAGAGAGCTACACAAGGGTTATAACCAGATATTGATCCTGTGAATGCTGAATTATATTGGCAGAGTCTGATCTGGGTAAAAACACCAGGAAGTTGGTTTTGCTGTGAGAAGCCGGTTCAGTTTACCCGACTGTGCCATATGATTATATTGACTTTTATTTCCTTGTAACGACAATGGTTGATAATTGCTCCCAATACAATTATGTCAGGCTTCTGTCATTATTATCATTATTATCAATTTGTCTGTTAAGGAAAATAGCTTAAACTGTGAAGATGGTATGATTCAGTCTATGTTCCTCACACATATGTTATAATTTTTCTTCCAGAGTTGAACTTGTCCATCTTGCAAAAAGGATCATATGACAGTTCTATATTTAGTTTCCTGAGGAACTGCCAATCTCTCCTCCAAAGAGGCTATACCATTATATATTCCTAACGACAGTGAAGGAGTGTTCCTATTTCTTCACATCCTCTCCAACATTTATAGTTTTCTCTTCTTGTAATATTGGTCATTTTACAAGGAGTGAAATGATATCTCAGTGTAATTTTGATCTGCACTTCCCTAATAGCTAATGATGTTGAAAATTTTTTCATGTGCTTTTTGACCATCTATATTTACTCTGGAGAAATGTCTATTCAAGTCTTTGGACCATTTTTTAATGGGGTTGTTCACCTTTTTATCGATGGGTTGTTTGATCTCTTTATATATCATGGATATCAAACCCTTGTTGGATATGTAATTCCCAAATATTTTCTCCCATTGAATAAATTGCCTTTTCACTTTCTTGACAATATCCTTGGAAGCCCAAAAGTGTTTAAATTTGAAGAGATCCCATTTATATATGTTTTCTTTCATTGCTCATGATTTGGGTATAAGGTTTAAGAAACCACTGTCTACCACAAGATCTTGAAGATGTTTCCCTACATTTTCTTCTGGGAGTTTTATGGTCATAGGTTTTACATTTAGGTCTTTGATTCATTGTGGGTTAATTTTTGTATAGGGTGTGTGATAAGGGTCCTCCTTCTTTCTTTTGGACATGGCTATCCAGTTCTCCCAGCACCATTTGTTGAAGAGATTATTATGGCCCAGTTGGATAGCCTTGACAGCCTTGTCAAAAATTACTTTGCCATAAATTTGAGGATCTATTTCTGGAAACTCACTTCTATTCCATTGGTTAACATATCTATATTTATGCAAGTATCATGCGATTTTAGCACTGTAGCTCAGTTATATGCTTTAAAGCCAGGAAGTGAGGGTCCTCCAACTTTGTTCTTTTAAATATATTTTTGGCTATTAGGCACCTATTACACTTCCAATTAAATTTGATAATTGACCTTTCCAATTCTTTAAAAAAGGCTGTTTGAATTTTTATTGGGATTGCATTCAACCTCTAGTTAAATTGGGTAAATTGACATTTTAACAATATTTAGTCTTCCAATCCATGAACATGGAATGTCTTCCCATGTACTTAGTTTTTTTGTTTGTTTGTTTGTTTTGATTTAACAATATTCTGCAGCTTTCTGAATTCAGGTCTTTTACGTCTTTAGTTAAGTTTATTCCTAAATATTTGATTATTTCCCTCTCTATTGTAATTGGGATTTTTTTTCCTGACTTCCTCTTCAGATTGCTTAAGTAGTATATAGAAACACTACTAATTTTTCTATATTAATCTTGTATCCTGCCACTTTGCTGAATTTGTCTATTCTACAGGCATTGTGTTTTTTTTCAGGATTTTCTAATTATAGGATCTTGTCATCAGCAAATATTGCAAGTTTGACTTCTTCCTTTCATATTTGGATGCCTTTTATTTCTCGTTCTTGTCTAACTGCTCTAGCTACAACTTCTAGCACAATATTGAATAATGGTGGTGATAGTGGGCATCCTTGTATTCCTCCCAATCTCTGTGGGAAAGTTTTCACTCTTTCTCCATTGAGTACAATGTTAGCTGTGGGTTTTTCATATATGCAGTTTATCATGTAGAGAATATTTCCTTCTATTCTTATTTTTTGGAGAGTTTTCATCAAGAAAGAATGTGCATTTTGTCTAGTAAATTTTCTGCATCAGTCGGGATGATCATGTCATTTTTCTTCCTCAGTTCAGTTAAATGATATATTACATTGATTGATTTTCTTGAATTGAGCCACACTTGCATACCTGGGAAAAAACCTATGTCATAATGATGTATAATTTGTTTAATGTGCTGTTAGATTCGATTAGCAAGTATTTTCTTGAGGATATTTGCATCTGTATTAATTAAAGAATTTGGTGTATAATCTTCTTTTTTCATGTTATCTTTATCTGGCTTTGATAATAAGGTTATGTTGGCTTCAGAGAATGAGTTCTATAGCATTCCCTTTCTTTTTTTTTTTTTAAGAATTTGAACAAGAATGGTATTAATTCTGTTTTGAATGATTGGTTGAATTCAATAATGAAGCCCTCTGATCCTGGGCTTTTCATATTTGGGAGGTTTCTGAGGTATTCTGTTTCTTCTAGGGTAAGTGCAGGTTGTACCTGTTTTTATAGGAATTTTTCCACTTTGTGTACATTGTGATTTTTTTTTTTTGCATAGTTTTTCATAGTAATTTCTTATGATCACTATTTCTGTGGGCTCTATAGTAATGTCTCTCCTCTCATTTCTGGTTTTATTTGTTCATATGCTTATTCATTGACAGTCTAGTTAAGGATTTGTCTATTTTCTTGGTCATCTCAAAGAACAAACTTTTGGTTTTGCTGATTCTATTTTTACTTTTTTGTTCTCAATTTCATTTATTTCTGCTATAATATCTGTTATTTCTTTCCTTCTGCTAAATTTTGAATTAGTTTACTATTCTTTTTTTTGTTCCTGAAGGTGTTCAGTTGGTTTTGATTTTACCTTTCTTTATTAATGTATTGAGGGCTATAAATTTCCTTCTCAGCATTGCCTTTGCTGCACCCCATAGCTTTTTATATATCATGTTTCATTTTCATTTGTCTCAAGATATTTACTGATTTCTCTTGCAATTTGTTCTATAACCTAATGGTTATTTGAGTGTGTTTTAATCTCTCAGTATTTGTGAGTTTTCCATTTCTAAACATGTTGTTGATTTGCAGCTACATTACATTATGATCAGAGATAATGCTTCATATAATTTCAATCTTGTTATATTTACTGAGATTTGTTTTGTGATCCAACATATGTTCTAACCTTGAGAAAGATCCATGAGAGCCAGAGAAAAATGTATATCCTGCTGTTTGGGGATGCAATGTTTTATATATGTCTATGAGGTCTTGATCATTTATCATATTATTCAAGTTCTCTGTTTTCTTACTAATCTTTTGTCCAGTTGATGTAGTTGAAGCCTCCAACTATTATTGTAGAGACACCTCTTTCTTCAGTTCTGCAAATGTGTGTCTCATGTATTTTGGGGCATGCTGTTTAGGGGCATACATATTTGTGATTGTTATTTTTCTTAGGTAAATTGCTTCTTTTATTAAGATATAATGTCCCTCTTTGTTTCTCCTAGCAGTTTTGTATTTAAAGTCTATTTTGTCCAATATTCCTATCATTACTCCACCTCTTTCTTGAGTACTGTTTGCAAGGAATATCTTTTTCCAAACCTTTACCTTCTGTCTAATTCTGTCCTTGCATGTAAGGAGAGTCTCTTGTAGACAGCAAGTAGATAGCTGATATATATTTTTAAACAATTCTGCCAATATGTGTCTTTTGATTGCATAGTTCAATCCATTGCAATTTAATACTATTACTGTAAAGGCATGACTTACATGGTCCATTATATCTTTTTACTTTCTGTTGACCTATCTTACTATTATCTGCCTTTTTAGCATTTTTTTTTACCCTTCCTAGTATCTTCATTTCTACAGTTCTTTCCATGCCTCTCCTTTCATTTCCTTTCAAATTGCAGCAATCCCTTTAACAACTCTTTTAAATGTGGTCTTTTGCTGACATATTCTTTCAGTTTTTGTTTATCTGTGAAGATGTTAAATTTGCCCTCAGTTTTGAAGGACAGCTTTGTCAGATAAAAAATTCTTGGCTGGCAGTTTTTGTCTTTCAGAACGTTTATAATATGTCATACCACTGCCTTCTTGCCTCCATGGTTGCTGATTAGAAATTGGTATTTAGCATTATTGATCATCTTTTGTATGTGATGAATTGTTTTTCTTTTGAGGCTTTCAGAATTTTCTCATGTCTGGCATTTGACATTCTGAATAGTGGGTGTCAGAATAGGTTTATTTAGATTTATTATGTTTGGGGTGAATTGTCCTTCTTGAATATTGATATTTATGTCTTTCATAAGTGTTAGGAAATTTTCATTATTTATTTGCTTGAATATTTTCTACACCTTTTCCATTTTCTTCCCCTCATGAGACACCTATACTGTGTATGTTTGTGTGTTTCACATTTTCATTCAATTCCCTTAGATCTTCTTCCATTTTTTCTGTTCTTTCCTCTTTCTATTCTTGTCTTTTCAAATTGAGATACTCTGTCCTCCAACTCACTTCTTTCCTCAAACAATGCAAATTTGCTATTATATGCCTCCAAAGTATTTTTAATGTCTTCCATTGTGTTTTTCATTCCCATTGTATCTTTCCTTTTCTTTGTAAACTTTCAAATTCTTCTTTGTCTCCAACAAGTGTCTTAATACCCTTGATATTTTCAGCCATGTCATTGAATTTATAAAAGAGGAAAGTCCCTGGGTAACCTGTGGTGCATTCCAGTACCAGCATGCATTTGAAGTGGAGGAGCTGTAGCGCAATCAGTTGTTTGGACCAGCACACAGCTAGATCAGGGGGAAAGAGGAGTAGGGAGAAAAGGGAGATAAAGCAGGTGGATCAGATCTCATCTGGTTCATGAGAAAAAGAAGAAGCCATCCAGTGCTGAAGCAACAATAGGAGCTGTGGTTGGGGAAGCTGATCAGGTGGTTTGTCACACCGACACTCTTTAGCAAAAAGAGGAACTGGGTTAGTGAGGGGGTAGGCTGACAGGTGACTCAAAGCCCTGCCACCGAGGAAAGGAAGCCTGAGAGCAGCTATCCATTAGGTTGTCAGGCACCAAGCAGACTCCTTTGGGAAGGAGAAAGTTGCAGGACAAGCAGCCTCATGACAGGGAACTTAGACTTGGATTATTTTTTATTAGGTTTTATTTTAAATTTTATATATATATATATATATATATATATATTTTCTTCTCTATACCAAGGTATCTTACCTGAGAAGGGTGGGCTGCAGAGTGATTAACTGTTGAACACTGGCAGCCTGAGATGGCTGCTAGTGGCCTAAGAAGGAAACCTGTTTTTTCTTTTTCTTTCCTTCATTTTCCTTTTTTAAAATCTTTTTTCATTTTCTCCATATTTTGTTTTGAAGCTTTCTTTTGTTTTTCCCCATCCTGTTAGTGTTTCTTTCATTCTACATTTCCTTGTTTTGTTTTCATTTAATTTCATCTCTTCTCATTTTCTATTATCTCATATTTCTTTTTTCATTCCAACATTTTTTTATAATTGATTTATATTTTATGATTCTATACTTTTATTACTTATTTTTTCCTGGCTTTCTTAGGGTGCCTTTTCCAACTTTATTATTTATTATTATTCTTTTTCTGTTCTTTTTTGTTTCCTTTTTAATGGCCTTAATATTTTTGGATGGGAAAACAGGAAACAAGTAGCATATAGAAAAAGTGGAACCAAGTGTCAAAGAGGACACAAACAAAAATAAATAAAGCCTAGAGTAGAAAGAGTTCTTCATCAACTGAATAAGCTTATCAACATAAACAGATGCCTAGAAATCAGCAAAAAATTACAAACCATACCAGAAATAGGAAGGTATGGCCCAGTCTAATGAACAAACTAAAAGAAGAAGTTGATGCAGAATGTGGAACAAGTAATCAAGGATATACAAACAAATAACATGTATCAACTTAATGAAGTGAAGGAAGTGATAAAAGATATTAAGAGGATACTGCAGGAATATATAGAATGAATCATAAATATAGATAAAAAGATAACAGATCTGATAGTGATCAAAGGCATAGTACAAATTTTTAAAAATACTCTGGAAGCACAGAAGAGCAGATTTGAACAGGCAGAGGAAAGAATTAACAAAGTTGAAGATAGAACAATGGCAATTGCACAAATAGAAAAGATAAATTTTAGTAAACCGAGAAAATTCAGCTGGTACACAGGCAATTGAATGACAACATAAAATGCACAAAAATACATATTATAGGCATCCCAGAAGGAGAAAAGTAAGGCAAGGGGGGCAGAAGGTGTGTTGGAGGAAATAATAGCCAAAAATTACCCAACTCTTACAAAGGACAGGGATGTACATGTCCAGGAAATGCAGCACATCCCAAATTGTATAAATCCTAACAGCCTACAAAGAGATGCATACTTCTTAGATTATCAAATGCGCAAGAAAATGAAAGAATTCTGAAAGCAGCAAGAGAAAGAGTTCCTTAATAATAAAGTTAAGTTATATTAGATTAAAGCACTGATTTCTCATCTGAAACCATGGAGCAGAGAAAGCAGTGGTATGACATAATTAAAGTGCTAAAAGAAAAAAAAAACTGCCAGTCAAGAACTCTGTACTGAGGAAAGCTCATATTCAAAAATGAAGGAGACTTCAAAATAGTCACAGATAAACAGAAACTGAGAGAGCTTTTCACCAAAAATCCTTCCCTACAAGAAATATTAAAGGAAGTTTTGCAAGATGAAAGGGAAAAAACACAGGAGAGAGAGGGTCAGAGGTGAGTGCAGAAAAGATTATTAATAAGAGTAACTAAAAAGATAAGAGAAATAAAAACAAAGTATTACATATAAACCTAAAGTAAATATGGCAAATGTAGGTATTGTCTTGACAGTAATAACATTGAATGTTAATGGATTAAACTCTTCAATCAGAAGTCACAGATTGGCAGAATGGATAAAGAAATTGTTAGTCTTGGTCCAACGAGGCTCAGAGACAGACCAAAATTCAAGCCGAGTAGTTTATTAGATCACCGGCATGGTGGGGACCTGAAGTGAGACTTTTACCCAGTTGCCCAGGTTTGGGATTGCTTCTTTTGAGCTGGTGTAACTGTGTGGGTTTACAGAAGGGGCATATGGATGTGGTACACAGGTATAGGGTGGAAGAATACTTTTTCCCTTTTGGGAGAAGGTCTTGGGGAGGGGGAGATGGATGAGTTGGAATGATAGACAGACCATTTGCTAATCTTGTGATATTCTCATGGCTGGTTTTGAGATTAGTGCATCCTGTTGGATTAGGGATGGGGGTGGGGAGTTTGGGCCATCTGTTATTCAGGCAGAGAAGACCTGCCAGTGCTGACTAGGGTCATGGGATTTTATCTCGCCAAATGGGGCTAACATTCCCAGCTCCTTTTGATATGGTGAGTTGGAGAGGGAGAGTGGGAAGGTGGGCGTCAATGATCTGGCTGCTCCCTGCTGCTATGGGGCATTGTATGATTCAGTTACTGTCCCCCTTTCAGCATTGAGATATTGTGGCCTATGGCTTGGCAGCTACCACGTTTTTTTTTTGTTTGTTTGTTTGTTTTTGCAATAGGAGAAGATCATCTACATGATCATGGGTGACATTTTAGATTGTTGTTTGGATAAACTGAGTTATTGCATGGAAGATGTATGAACCTGCTGATATAGGAGAATTAGAGTTATAATTGTGGTAAGGTTAGGAATTAACCATGAAATTCAGAATGGGCTGTAAGGTTATCACTTCCAGGAGTCTGAGGAGAAGGAATAATATGATTATATACTCAACATTGAACATTAATGATTGACAGTGAAATTACATAATTTGGTGGGCTTACCCACATAGAGTTTTAGCGGGAATAGGAGACTTCAGATTATTAACTGTGTTTTCATAACAGTGTTTTTGACTGATTTTTCACTTTTCAAGAATTTAAGATTCCCAACCATTAGGGCCTCATACGTCTATGTTTAAAGTGATTTCATTTTCTTCCAGTTTGTATGTTTGAGGCATAGGCAACAACAAAGTGTTATTATTTCCCCTTTTTGGGCTGTGTATTGGCTGGCACTTTAACTTATAACTTTAGTACCTGTCTTGGTCTTGCTGTCAGCACTTTAATGGGAGCTGTTGCTATAGTTTACGGTGCTGAATTAAACTTAGTCCATTGTTTTTGTAAGGATCACTTATTTCCTTTTACTTGATTCACTAAAAAGCAATTCATGTTTTTACATAAAATGTTCAAACAATATTCTGGTTCATGGTTTAAGACTGCATGAGATGAATGGAAAAATAGAATTCCTTCATTCTAAGAGTTTCATTGCAGTGTTTGCAGCAGTGATAGCATACCTTGCCCCTTCTGAAAGCATGAGGGAACTGATGTTGCAGTCATCAGAGTGAACATGCTGGACACTCATGGGTGATGTTCATGAGCTGCTGGTGAACAACAGGCAGCTGGAAGTGCTGCCACGGGATTCAGTAGTCAGGATGTTCATTTCTCCTGTAGAGCTACTCTGCTGCTTCTCAGGTTTCAATGGTATGGCTCTGGATCTTCAGAAGGGTATCTGCTTTGTCAATTCTGAGAAGGGTGTTAAAGGAGCAGGCAGGGACATGACAGGCAGTTAGCTATTGCTACTGGCAGGTGTTTCAGATGCTTTTCCACAGATCTCTTTTTTGCAGAGGGTGGTTCATGACAGTTCATTGCTCTTGCCTTGTTTCTAGTATCTGCAATCCACTTCTGGATAGGGCTGGCAGTTTTCAGAGTGACCATAAACTAATGGGTTAAGCTGTTTATTTGCACCAACATGTGGTATGCTACAGAGTTTCTCTCCTAAGGGGCTATAATTTTTACTTTGGCCCCTCCCCACAATTGTGACTAAAATCCAAGGGATATTTGTTAGAATGTTGCCTCTTCCACAAAGTCCACCTAAAGCCAATATTGGTACTGGCTTCCTCTAATTTACAGGTTAAGTTAGGATCCACCCCCCCTTACCATTTGAGCCTCTTTACTTTTTAAAAGCAGCCCACTGGTTTTTTTTTTCTCATTTCCATGCACAACTTTTCTGATTAACACATACAATGATTTTAATATCTGAGCTAAATAAAGAATGAAGGGTTTTCAGTACCCCAACCACCCCAGAAAGGCCATTAAGTGTTTGTGGAAGTATAATGTAGGAAAGCATTATACTTTAACAACATTTAAGAGTTTGACAGAGCAGCAAGGGCTTTGCAGCTTGTCCCAATTTTTTGCTTATTGCAGGCTCTTAAGGTAAGATACCATTGTCTCTGAGATTTCTTTTAATTCTGAAAAAAAAGATTTACAGATTAACATAATACCATCAATATAACCAAATAGGGTTACAGCCACAGGTTTTTTCCATGCAGCCAGATCTTTTGTCACCAGGCCAGGACAGATGGTTGAGCTATGCACACGGCCTTGGGGAAGCACTGAAAAATCCACCAGTGGGTTTTTCACATGAAGGTGAGTGCAGGCTGGCTTGATGTGCCTAAAGAGATACTAAGTGGATATTAATTTTTTGTAGTAAATCAACAATATTTAGGGTTGCTGCATATGGCAGTGGTGTTATATCACTCTGCGGCAGCCTTCATTGTGAATCAGACAAATATGAGAGATAAAGCATCTGCCTTTGATTTTCAGGGAGAGAGATTGTTCTGTGACACTCACCATTTTAAAAAATAATTGAAACCATGATTAACAACATTATACTTTAATATTATGCCAAAACATTTTTAGATTTTCATATGAACATTTTATTGATACAACTTTGATTAGCAGAGTTAAAGAATCTCTTTTAATTTCATATCACTTTAAAACACTTTCCATTCAACTTATAATATATCAAATGAACTCAACTATTATTTCACTTTTTTCCCCAAGGTGAAAGATATTTTTCAGGATTTGACTATGAGAAGATAGGTTTGAACATTATGTTCTTTTAAAAGTGATAAGATTTATTTTTCTTAAACAGCCAAGGAAATGATAAGGTTAAAGTTTAAGAAGCTATTTTCTTAAAAGAGATATTCTTAAAATTTTTATAGAAAAACTTTCTATAAACAGTTGCTGAGATAGACCACTGATAGGGGAATTTTGTTATTTTAACAAAGACAGAACAAAATTTCAACTTTTCATCAGTATGCTAGTTGATATTAAAGCTTTTAAAAATTTATGGATAGACCCAATAAATTTTACTCAACTTGAACTACCAAAAATTCTTTTTCATAAGCAATCTGCACTTTCCATATTCATTCAGATTTTGTTTTATATTTTAATTTTTCTTAATAACCAGTCATTTTATTTCAGGACAAAATTACTGTCTTTTTCTTAATAATATAAAAACATTCTATACACCCTTCATACATAAGTTACTAAAATGATTTTGGGAACTGTCTCAAAGCAAATTTCTTACAACATACAATTACCATGATTACATTAATTAGCAGGTATGTCATTTTAGCAGTACAGGAAAATTACTTTTTTCATTATTTTATGAAAACTTAAGATTCCCAATGGAATCAAAATTATTTTCTCCCTACCACTGCTTTAATATGCAGATTGAGGTGGTTTCTGGCAAGCTTTTCTGTTATGAAGTTACTTTTTGTTATTAGCATCAATTCAGTTTCTGTTTAATAATGACTTCCGGTAATTAGCCATTTAAATATTTCAGTTTAAACAATGCTTGTATAAACTTCTTATACCTATCCATACTCACATAGACTATGGTTGCTTTATCAACACAAATTTCACCTACACAGAACACATTCCCTTACTTAATGCTACCACAATACCTTCTACAACTTGCCATATGCATTCAAGTTTTGCCCTGCATACTTTCATTCTGATTTTTGAAAAACAGCCGTCTGATGTTAGGAGAAAACACATTTCTGTGAACAAATTTGTCCAATTTTAGTCAGCACTTCTCCAAACTTTTTCTTCTTTCAATATCCATTTAAGTCTTATATCCTTCATTTCATTCTGTAAAGAAAAATAAACTATTCATTTCAATGTAGGTAATTTTTTTTCATAAAGAGGTTTGTGATAATACCATTAGTGAAAACTTAAAATTTTCATCATTTTAAAGATTTAAAAATCATAATGCTTATTGGTCTTATCAGCATCCATACTTATTCATTAAGTGCTTATTTATTTTTTGGACATTTGAATAAAACTCTTTTAAGAATTTTCATTTATCATTTTAATATTACCATCTAGAGTTATCAAAATATACACTGAACAGACAAACACAAAAAGAGTTATGGTACAGTGACAAACAAAGTTCATTAACTTGACTCATAATTCTTAATCCTTTGGTATGGCTGTTTTTAGGCTTTTCATTATTTTATATCTTTCATTTTACTGCTTTCAAGATTTTTTTTCTGGAATCAGTGTTGCTTGTAATATGCAAGCTTGTTTTTGGAAACACTTTTACTAGTAATTAGCAATGAGTTAGGAATATTTGAGTGCTATAAATGCAGTTAAGCTTTATCAGTTTATATAGAATTTAACACATATATTTTAGATTATTGCTTTTTAGGAGTACCAGTTAGACAGACTTAGAAGTCAGCTAAAAGCTTACTTGTAAGGCTTGAGCAATTGTAGGTTTTTTCAAGTAAAATTATGAGGGACAGCTGGGTATTGAAATTTTTGATAACATGAGAAGGATCAGAGGAATAGGACCCGAGATGGTGCTTGATTTGGGAGAGACCAGAGAGGAAGAATGGGATGTGAACATACATAATGCTTTTTGCCTTGGTCAGTTCCTGGAGAGGAAGGACAGGAGCTTGGGAGGGAAGCTTGAAAGCAGGCAGTTGGGCTTGATTGCAGGTAGTCGGTGGGGAGAAGGGAGGTGTGGGGAATGGGAGGAGGATGGAGTAGGTTTAGGAGTTGCTGATGAGGCATACAGTGGTCTAGGAGAGATGTGATCAGAGGGATTGAAGTCAGAAGAAGGGATTTCTGTGTGCAGAAGGGGGGTCTATTGTGGATAAAGAGGATTTGATAGGTAGTACAGGATTGGCAGAGGGAGGGACAGTTATGAAAGAAAAGGAAAGCCTGAATGTAGGGAACCTCAGTCCCCTTGCCAATGCATTGGATAACGTTCTCAGGGTTTTGGAGAACTTGGATGTCAAAGGTATAATTTTCAAGCCACTGGCTTTTGTTGTATAATTTATATTGAGGCCAAATAACAGTAAAGAATACTTTGTTTTGGTTTGATTTCTTCTCCTGGGTAGAAGGTTTTAAGGTTATGGAGGAGACACCCCAAAGGGGTTTCTTTTGGGGAAAATGATTGACAATTTCCCATGGTTGGTGGGGTATGGGTTAGTTCAGAGATCTTTCAGGTAAGGGGTGTGGAAGGAGAGAAGAAAGCACCCTTGAATCTTTTACTTTCAGACTGGCTTTGGGCCAAAGTGCCAGTGACCAGACCTGGAACCAGGCATCCCTGGAGATGAGAGGGTCAGGGGAAGACCAGTAACAGCCAGTGACTGAACTTGGGGCCAGGCATTCCTGGACCTGAGAAGGTCAGTTGGTATGGACAGTTCCCTGATGTTGGGGAGGATCACTGATCTCACACTAGGATTTCTGGGCAGAGGAGAAATGGACAGGATCCTCGAGAGGTTCTGAGACTCACTGAAAGACAAATCTGTGTCCAGTGTTAGATGGAAAAGATGCAGTGGCAAGGAGGAGGTCTGCTATTGACTTGTCCTGCCTCAATGTAGTCTCACATGTTTTGGCACCAATATGTTAGTCCTAGTTTAATGAGGCTTGGAGACAGACCAAAATTCAAGCAGAGAAGTTTATCAGATCACAGGCATGGTAGGGACCTGAAGTGAGACTTCAACACACCTGCAGACTTAACTCCACATATGGAGGAGTGAGAAAAAAAAAAAACACAATTAACTACTCACAAAGCAAGCAGAAAGAAGGAAATAACAAATAATAGAACTAAATGAAATTGATAAAAAAAAAAAAAACAACACTAGAAACAACAAAATCAAAAGCTGATTCTTTGGGATTAATAAATTTGACAAACACTTAGC
>JAQZBX010062729.1:0-16839 GCA_029593785.1 Cabassous unicinctus
AAAAATTTATGTAATTTATTTCTTATATTTAAACTTAACATTATTGTGTCATTTTCCTATGAATTGTATTTGGCTATTTTTATGGCTTTATTTTGAAGAGCCTTTAGATCACAGAAGGGTTACACCTGGGTTGGGGAATATCATTGGTTTGGGATGTCAGTGATCGAGGATGAATGGGTGGAAGTTCACCTAAGCATACATATAAGGTATGTAAAAATGTTCAAATGTTCATGAGACATTGTCACAGTGGGTGGAGTCTTACACAGTAACTGAGAGAATACTGAATTCCCATCCTGGATAGCTCTGCCACATTCTCTAAGGGAGCAACACCAGTCTCCCAAGTGCAGGGGCAGTGACTGGAGAAGAAGGAGGATTCACTGATGAGCCCTTGATATTGACAACTAGGCTTATGGGTCTTTGCTCTTGAAATTGAAACTTAGCCTATTGTTATGGGGTGCCCAAGGGTTGCCTCCTGAGAGCCCCTTTATTTCTCAAATTTGGCCCCTCTCTAAGCCAAACTCTGCATATGAATACATTACCTTCCCCCAGCATGGGACATGACTCTGAGGGATGAGCCTCCCTGACACTATGGGGTTGCTACCAAGCACCAACTAGCAATGCAAATGGAAAAAGACCTCAAATAAAAGTAAGAAAAGACAAAGAAAAATGAGTTTATACGGCTAAGAGACTTTAAAGTGAGTCATCCCATATATAACACTTACACACCCCTCAGCAGGATCTCACAGACTTCCAAAGTGTATATTACTCCAATTAGTGGGGCACCTGCGGGCTCTGGAGACACCCAGGATCCTATGATCAGAGTGGTTAGCTCTGGAGTTTGTTGCCTTTCCAATATGCCCTAATTTGGTGTTTGTGTCCTGACAGTGACAGGGTTGGACTCAATTATGTCTTCCCTGCTCATGGCTCATCTGCCCCTTCTTTTTAAACCTACACTTGGTCCTGGAGTTTGCAGGTGTTTGCCCAGAGATGAGTCTTTGGGCTGTGTATGTGCCAGCTTGGCGTGGAACCTCACCCGAGTTGCAAAACCTACTCTACAGCTCATTGGACTCACCCAGGACAACTGGAAGAGAGATGATGATGGACAGCAGCCATCCCAGGGAAGTGAGAAAGTCTGCATCTGCAGGCAGGATAGTCCTATCCAACTTCCCCATGGGATATAAGCCCCCTCTCAATTGGAGGTGAAGTGGGCATCATCATCCCAGAATCCTTGAGATTGGGAAAGAGCTATGGACTAGAGTGGACTTACTGATATTCTACTGTAGACTTATTGTGATTCTAGCAATAGAAGAAATTACAACATTGATTATGAGCCTGTGACCACTGGAGGCTCTGGGGGCAGGGAGAGGGAAAAGCAATTGTAATAAGGGGGCTTTTTTGGGGACTTGGAAATCATATTGGGTGATGTTGCAATGGCACATATAGGCCATTTTATAGCATCATATAAGATGCAGAACTGCATGGGAGAAAGTGTAGTCTACAATGACCTATGGTCCATGATTAACGGCAAAGCCTGAGGATGTGTTTTTCTATTGCAATGAATGTGCCACACTAATGAAGGATGTTCATGTGGGAGGGTATGGGAGGTGTGGGGAGTGGGCATATGGGAATCCCTATATCTTTTGTGTGACTTTTATGCAATCTAAGTATCCTTTTTAAAAAGTCAGCTTAAAAAGAAGAACAAGTGCACCTCTTTATCCTTATTTTATATTTTAGCTGGTGTTTGCTTTTCTTTTCTTTATAGTTTGGTTGTGTCAGATTCCTGAAGGATAGGCAGGGACACTGGCCTATGTTTTGGTCTTGAAAGCACAGCTTTTGTCTTTCAACCAGCACATAACAAGAGACTTGTAGAGACAGTGTGCTTCATATTTTTTTATTTAATGTGTTTGTGTTTTAATCTGATTTTCAGTACATTTTCTTTTCTCTTTGTCCTCTTTTCTCACTCCTTTATCCTTGCTTTATTTCCTTCTTTTTCTTAGGCTGTGGACTGAAGACTGGGAGAAATAGATTTCAAGAGTGACCAACATAGCATAATATTCAGAATGTTCAGCCCTCAACTCAAATATACAGAATGTACAAAATACAGGAAAGTATGGCACAGTCAGAGGAGAAAAATAATTTAATGGAAAAAATATTACCAATGAAGCACAGTCTTTTGAATTACTAGTCAAAGATCTTAGAACAACTCTCTTAAATAGGATCAATGAACTAAAGGAAAATTTGTAGAAAAACTAAAGAAATCAAGAAAACAATATAAAACAAAATGAAAATTTCAATACTATGATAAAAATTACAAAGAGCCAAATGGAAATTAGAGAATTCATCAGTACAATAACTGAATTGAATAATTCGAAAGCAGACTGAACTGACTTTCAAGAGCAGATTGGAGGAGGTTGAAGAAAGTATCAGTGAACTCAAAGAATAAACAATTGAAATTGTCTATGCTACAGAGCAAAAGAAAAAAGAGTGGAAAAAATGAACAGAGGCTGAGTAACTTGTGGAACACGATAAAGTTTGTCAATATATGTAAAATATGAGTACCAGAAGGCACAGAGATAGATAAATGGCTAGAAAATAATGCCTAAAGAAACAATGACCAAAAAGTTCCCAAATCTGATAGAAAGCCTGAATACACAAATCTAAGATACTCTATGAACGTCAAGCAAAATAAATGCAATGAGAACTGCATCAAGATTTTTTATGATTAACCTGTCCAGTGCCAAAGGCAAAGTTGCATTTTGAGCATTTGCATCTAGCAGAAGGTAAGCAGAGACCAGTACATAGTAAGTGTTTATGATTTAGTCTCTTGTTTGTAACAGAGTGGGTTGAAAGAAACAAACCTTAGTTCTTCACCTCTAATATTTCATGCATACCCATTCTTCTGAGAAAATGCAAGAATATTGCTCTGACAGATGAGAAACATGCTTAGATTTGCAGAACTGGCATTGCAAACTACTTGCTGAATGGCTAAAGTGACTTCCAGCTTTGTTTCCTTTTGGTCTCCACCCAGTGGATTCTAAGTTCCATGAAGTGGAAGCCACTCAGTCCACTCTCCTCTCAACCCTGAGAAGAGATCACAGGATACAGATCATCTGCAGCCACCCTGGGCCCTCTCACCCCAAGGGAAGCAAACTGAGGTATACAGCCAGGCGGGGTGGAGGTCATGGGCACTCTGATTGTTTAGGAGACCAGAAGGTAAGGATGAGAGTTGCTGATAAAGAGGGACTGGTGAGCCAGGAGCTCATGCTTGGGAGGGGCCCAGAGAGGAAAGCACTGGTCTGGGGTCTGGAATCAGCCAAGTTGCTTCAGGATATGTGGCAGCCCAGGCAGCAGACTGTTGTGGACTATTACTATATAAATCCTGCCAGCTTATTTGAGATGACTGATGGTAACCTAGTATGTGTCTTTGTGTCTGTTTCCTGGGTTGTTTGCTGTTTTTCCTTCATTTGCACAGGGACCTCAGATTTGCTGAAAGAATCAGATGGTTTCTTGAGAGGAATGGCCAAGAATATGCCCAAGGTAGCCTAAGGCATATTTGATTTGGTCTTCTCCCCAGGGAATGGAGAACACATGTGACACAGGTTAATATATGGAAAGAGGGAAGGCAGCTGGGACCTGGCAGAGAACATGGCCATGAGACTCTGCCTGGGAACCCCTTGCTATGCAAAACAAAGCAAAAAATATCCCACCTAGACACTGGCCATGAAGTACCATTTGGAACTCTTTCTGTGGTCAAGGAGAAGACCCAGTTAACTACAAATATCAGGACTCCCTGTTGGCCCCCTAATTGCTAAAAGGTGGGGCAAGCAAAAAGAAAAGCAAACAGTTGGGGTATCTTTCACATTAGGAAAGGGGAGGAGGAAAGGCTTTAAGAAAGGCATAGTCTGGGGTACCATCTGTGCACCTCACCCTGCAGCACACCCACATATATATCTTGGCTTGTGTACTTATTTCTCATACTCTTGTTTCTTAATAAACTTTTTACTCTCTTGCCTACTCTATGGCATTTCCTTAAATTTTTTAGTGTCATAGCCAAGAACCTAAAAGTCCAGAAACCAGAGCATTCCATTAACATATTTGGCAAGCAAGTCAGGAGAAAAAGAGGTCAGTAAAGCTCACTGACACCCTATGAAGATTGGTGAGTCTAGGCTTTTTTATTAAAAAGCCTGTCTGTGCCCTCTTTTGTTTTATTAGTGAGGCCCCTGGGCCAGGCCTGGAAGTTTGTTCCTTACTCAGCTGCTGGGAGGACCTGAGATTCCTACATTACCTCAGTGGCCTCTGAGGCTGTTTCCCTGTAAGACACAGTTCAGTCCCTACTTCTTAATGTGCCTCTCAATGTGTGGTTTAACAGCTAAATTCAGTCCCTGGAAATGGCAATAAAATAAGCTCTCTCACACAGCTGCTTTCTAAGACCTCTAAAAGAGAAGGCCAAAAGAAATGTCCATAGCCATTCATGAGAAAAACCAGTTTTCCCTGAGACTTAATAACCTCTGTGGGTATATACTGGAAATAGTGTTGCTCATCCAAGATCTGTCAAAATCAAAATGGGAAATGTTTTTGTTAGCCAAAGGGGTGCTGATGCAAAGTACCAGAAATCTGTTGGCTTTTTAAAGTGTATTTATTTGGGGTAGAAGCTTACAATTGCAAGGCCTTAAAGAGTTCTACTCAAAGTACCATAGGAGGTACTTTCACACCAAAGATGATTGCCAAACTTTGTGAGGGTTCAGCCTTCCTTCTTCTTCTTAAGGCTCCATGGTCCCAGCTTCTTCTGATCTCATAATTAGGCTAGTATATGTCTTGTATCTTTCCAGGCTCAGCTTCTCTGGTCTCCTCACAAGGTCAACTGTAAACTATCAAGCAAATGGCTCAGCTCTCTCTGGGGCTCCAGCATCAAAACTAAGTTCTCTCCTCTTATCTTTGTAGAGCTCTTGTGTCTTGTTCTGTGTGTCTTCTTGAGTGAGTGTCCATTTATATAGCCCCCAAGGAGTCAGGGACTCAACCCTGTGTCACACCATATTACATGGTCAAACCAAGCCCTAATTTTAACATAATTTAATCAAAGTTATCTCAGCTGAATCTAATATAATCAAAGGGTATCACACCCAGAAGAACAAACTAGTTTACAAAAATAACATATATATTTCTTTTTGAATTCATAAATAATATTAAACTGCTACAGGAAATAAGCAGAGGTCTGAAGTAAAGGGAAATTATGCAGATTGTATTTCAAAGCATTGGAAAAAATTTGGTTATAAGCCAATAACTAAAAAGAATGAAATTTGTGTGCAAAACCTCCTGGTTACAGTGAAGATTAGAATAATCAGAAATAGACTTCAAAGAGATCTTTTAACTGTTATTTTACAAGTAAACATATTTTGTAAAAGAATGAAAATTATAAGTAACATTAATGAGTTCTTTGTATCTAACTCTATTTGTGTCTATTTGTTCAACATGTATTTTCATTTATTGGGATGAATATATCACATTATGAAATGAAAATTCCTAAAAGAGCACTATTTAAATTGTTAAAATTTAAATATGCACTTGTATATGTGAATGAATATTCTTGGAGCACAAACTAGGCAAAGCAGGATGGAAAGGTCATATAGAAATCTGAGTATAGAAACTATTGGGAAAGGGAAAAGAGTTTTTCCTAAGATCTTTGACCTACCCAAGCCCCAGGGTCTTCTCTTTGCAAGAGCTGTGGTGGAAGGGCAAGGTGTGACAAGATAGGAAAATGTAAATTTAGCTTAAAAGTTTTATCTAATAAGCTGAGGAAATAAGAAACATAGTTTGTCCTGTAATTCCCCAATCTAAACCCATTAACAGATTTAAAATGAGAATAATTAAAAATCCAATTTTCAAATTTCAGTAAGTAAAGGGAAAAAGTCCTTGAAACTAATGGAAAGATCTTTTCTAAAATATAATTAAATAAAACAATTATAACATATTCCAGAACCTAGCAGTCAGTATGCTTTTAAGGTTATCCATAATTTTAGAATTTTATTAAAGAAAAGAGAGTTTTTAACCTCCTATGAAGGAAGGATAAAGAACATTTCTTGCATAGAATATAATGGTTTCCATTTTATTTGGCTTGCTTGTAATCTCCATAGGTTTATAGAATACTAAGTAAATTAAAATTATATGTACTAAACCTTTAAGATGGAACTTGTAATTTCTGTTTAATGGAATTAAAATTAAAGAAGGAAAGGTAGATCTGTATTAAAGTGAAATGAGTAGTTTTCAGAGAAGAGAATGAGGAATATAAAACAAGACTTTAAATCAATAAAGGTAAATCTTATTGGTTGGTAACTATAATTTATAAGCTTATTTAAATGTGATGTAACTAATCTATGTGTTATGGTGAATTTTAAGAAGTTTGTAAATCATCTTCTAAACTGAAGCATTTAAATGGCTAATTCAAGGAAGACATTATTAATTGTAAACCTAAGCTGATATTAATAACAAAAAGTAACTTCCTAACAGGGAAATATATCAGAGGCCATGTCAATCTGCATATTAAAGTGGTAATAACAGAGATTCCATTGGGAAACTGAGATTTTCATAAAATAATGGAGAAAATAGTTGTTCCTGTACTGATAAAGTTAAATACATGTTAATTTATGTAATCATAGTAAAATTTAGAAGTAAAAAGTAAAGTACTAAAAACATTTAAGTTCATTTGATATATTATACATTGTATTGGGAGTGTTTAGAAAGTGTATAAAATTAAAAGAGCTAGACTTCTGTATTTTCAACTCTTTTGTGCATGCATTCAAACCAATCCCAAATACCTGGCATGGTGCCTATCCATTTGAGTTATTGGCTAGGTTGGTGAATATAACCCCTAAAACAATGAAAGTATCTACCACATCTGGACATGCTCCTGAAGTGGATGGAGAGTATGTTGCAGTTTTGGACTTCTGCAGCAACTGGCAATGGCTCAATATGTCTAGATTTACAATGGACATTGCCTCTATGCTGGCCCTGTTTCATAGTGCTAAAGGACATCAAGCTGGTGAAACACTGGATCCTTCCTTCCTAGCTTCTCCCTAGGATCAACAGCACTGCAGCATGCTGGCTGTGTGAAGGACATACCAAGTGGAGCAATAATTATCAGAGTACTGTGAGTAGAACTTAACACAATTGGGATTATGGCTTGCTCTCTTTAGAGACATCATGTGTTGTATTGCAAACCTGGAGCTTAGATCAATTAACTGCAACTCAAAGAGGAACTTGTGCATTGGTTAATATTAAGTGCTGTACCTATAACTTGATGAATATAATAATATCTCTTCTATTCTAGATCATATGTAGAGAGTATTGAGCATGTTAAAATCCTGTTAAATTTAATTCATTTTCTTAGTTAATGAATGTGCCTATAAGAAAAAGGAATTCCTCTTTTAAGTACTGTCTATTTTTCTTGTCATATGCTTGTCTTGTTTTTGCCTATACAGTCTTTGTGAGTTTATGTCTAAGGTAATGCCTCTCTTCAAACCTCTCCTAACATAGGTGGCTACCCTAGGCATAACTACCAACATGGGACCTGGGGTTGACAATTTATACAAAACCCAGTAGGTCTACAGCAATTTCTCCTTAGAGTTAATCAACAGCATAAAAGAATTTATGGAATAATGATGTTTCCCATCAGATTTAGGAGGATGCAGCCTCTGAAGGTACCTGGTCTTTCTCACACTTGTGATTCAGTATGTCATGGCTGGCCCCTTGTTGGGCCCACTTACCACCACCTTCTTTATTCTTTTAGTAGGACAGTGTACCTTAAATTCTAACTAAGTTTATTTCTTCCAGAATCAGAACCTTCCAGAACAAGATATTAGTCACATGGACATTTCATACAGTTCCTACCATGGTGCCAGACCCATCTTTGCTCAACCTCAATAGAATAACCAGAGGTCTTTATACCTGTCAGGCAGGGGCTACTCTCCCTAACCACCAAGAAGCAGCTACAGAAGAAGGACCATCACCTTTCAGCACCTCCTTAAATACAAGGGTATAAGCTCTCTGAGGGGGGAGTTGAGGCAGGTTAGTATAGGCAAAGAGGGAAGGCAGCTGGCACCTGGCAAAGATCATGGCCATGAGACCCTTCCCAGAAACCCCCTGCTACTGAACACAAAGCCAGAAATATCCCACCTGTACCCTGGCCACAAGGTCAAATTTTGAACTCTTTCCAGGGCCAAGGGAAAGCCCTAGATAAGTACAAACAACAGACCTCCCCATTGGTCCCATGAGTGCTCCACAATTGGAATGCAATAATAGAGAAAACCTCCATGTATGGAGGAGAATAATGTGTATATGAGATTAATATAGGCAAGATTTTCATTGGATACTATCACTAGAGAATTAGTCTAGCATTCATATATAGGCAAATGAAGACTTTCATGTATATGGATAAATGTTTTATAATCTCCCATTTTCCCCACAGTAGAGATCTCACACCCAAAGAAATTCCTTTAAATATAATTATTTGCAAGAATATTCTACTCACAGATCCACAGTGACTCAAAATGCATTAATTGACATGACAAAGAAACCATATTTCAACAAACCACTTGGAAAAACCATCTTTTGATCAAAATAAACAGAATTATACAAGAAGTAAATCATGGGAATGCCCTTGAAGTGCTATAGCCTTTATTACAATCTCTGTCCACAAATAAAACAAAGAATCTCACTTTGGAGGGAAATCTTATGGTTGTCTTCTGTGTGGGAAAAATTTCATTAGATTTTTCATCTTAGACAACATGAGATAATTCACAGAGGAAAGAAGCCCTATGAATGTCATATATGTGGAAAGCCTTCAGTCAATATTCTATTCTTGGACAAAATTGGAGAATTCACACTGGAGAGAAACTCTTCGAATGCCATCTTTGTGGGAAAGCCTTCAATCATTGCTCTGCCCCCAGTCAACATAGAATTTACACTGGAGAGGAAACCCCATGAATGTCATCTATGAGTGATAGTCTCCTTTCATTACTTTTCACTTAAAGAACTTGAGAGAAATCACATTGAGAGAAACCCTATAAATATCACCTATGTGGGAAAACTTTCACTCATAGTTATGCCCTCAGTCAACATGAAAGAATGTACACTGGACAAGAACTATAAACATATCATCTAAATGGGAAATTCTCAATTTTTCTAACCTTAGACAATGTGAGATTATTCAGATTGACAAGAAACCCTATGAATGTCATCAATGTGGGAAAGTCTTTAGTCAATATTCTGACCTTAGATGGAATGAGAGAACTCATGTTATAAATGGTTTGAATGTGAAAGAGACTTCAGTCATAGAAGTCTCTTTAAAGAAGTCACTTTAAACATAAAAGAGAACTAACATACTGAAGAGACACTATGTTTGCCATCAATATAGAAGTGCCTTTACTCATCAGTATTACTTAAGATAATCTAAGGAAATTC
Source organism: Cabassous unicinctus (assembly GCA_029593785.1). NCBI lineage: Eukaryota > Metazoa > Chordata > Mammalia > Cingulata > Chlamyphoridae > Cabassous > Cabassous unicinctus. The sequence goes on from JAQZBX010062729.1 coordinate 9,457, forward strand.
ATAAGGGAGAGAATCCATATGAATGTCTTCTATGTAGCAAAGCCCTTAGAAGATGGTCTGATGATTTACCATATGAGAGAACTCATAATATAAACCTAATGTGAGTGGAGAGTTGGAGAAATCAATTGTGAGAAATTCTATGTCTGTACTCAATATGGAAATTCCTTACTTTATAATTTAAATAAAATAAGATAACTACACAGGAGTGAAACCCTAGGTTTGTAATCACTATGCACTATCTTTCAGTCAAACAAAAGCCTTGGTGTGCTAAAGAAAATCCAGTTTAGGGATAACTATGAAAACATGAAATAAGAGAGAAAAGTCTTTACTAGGATGAAACCCTTTGGGGGAGTTTCAGAAAATTCATATTGGAGACTGTTTTCAATGGGAAATCATTTATTCAGCAATTGGGGAACGTATGGGCATCAGTAATCTTGTATCTCTGAGGTCTATTGTTTGAGGAGTTTGGCCAAATGAGTGGGTATCTCAGGGCTGAGTTATGGAGGTCAGTGGTGGAAATGCTATAGGTTTGTGAATAGGGGAATATGTGAAATTTTAGACTTAGATGTCTTCTAAGGTAAATGAATATGGTTTTGAGTTTGCCTCTAATGGGTCAGTGATGGATATTTTTTTGAGTCAGTGATTAAAAATCTGAAGATTAGGAACAGATCTGATTTTTGTTTCTGATCTTAGAGGGCACAGTATTTCATTTCAGTGACTAGACTTTTTATCAGTGGGTGAGAAAGTCCTGCACATAGAAATTCACTGAGCCAAGCAGAAGTCCAGATTGTTCCCCTTGCCCCTTGCTAATGGCACAATAGGGAATATCAGCCAGAACCCACTGGAAAAATCTTGTTCATAATAAAACAAGTAATATATTATAAAATTTACAAGACCCATAGGTAATGCCATTATGATGGTCCAGGTGTGAAAATCCACTCCTGGATAATAATTTTGGGAAACATAAAATCTGGATGATCTCTGTATAAAAACCTTTCAGCTAATTTCATACATAATTTCAAAAGACTGCTGAATGGTTTCCTACTAAAATTGGGGCCATTAGAATGATTTCTGTTCTCACCACTAGACCTCATATTTTATTAAATATTGAAAGACTGAATACTTTACCCTAAATAGAGTCCAAGAAAAGGATGTTTCTCTCAGCACTTCAGAAATATTTTGATATTAGGTGGAGTTAGAATAATAAGTCAAAAAGTGGAAAGAAAAATCTGAAAACATGGAAAAGAAAATTGTTTTTGATTGCAGATGACATGAATGGATATCAGAAACTAGTATTAAATTAGCAAAAATAGTTAGAGACATTTAGTCACTTTACTAAGGTCACCATATCCAAAGTTAAAATAAACTTCAATTTCTGTGTGCTAGAAATTTAATGAGAGAGTTTGTAGCAGTTTGGTATTATTTATGAATTCCAAAAAGAGATATTGGATTATGTTTGTAAATAGGTCTGTTCTTCTGGGTGTGATTATATTATGACTGGGGGAAGTGGGTGTGGCTCAATGGATAGAGCTCCCATTTACCATATGGGAGGCCCCGGATTCGCTTCCCGGGTCCTCCTTGTGAGAGCATGCAGGCCCGCGCGGCGTGGTGGGCTGATGCAGCAGGACCTCACAGCAAGGGGGAGATTAGCAGACACGGCAGAAACACACAGCGAATGGACACAGATAAAAACACAAGCAGCAAAGGGGGGGATAAATAAATAAATAAATAAATCTTTAAAAAAAAATTATGATTGGGCCTTTGATTGGGCCATGTCAGTAGGATGTTGACTCTCTTCGCCCTTGGTGGGCAGGGACTCCAAGAGAATGACATGGCAGAGGATTTAGTGGGACTTTTAATGCTGGAGTCCCAGGAAGAAAATGCACAGCGAAGCAGATATGTGAGGAAAGAGAGAAAGCTATATTAGACATAGCAGAGGCTCCAGGAAGAGGGAGGAGCTATTCACCTGATAGTTTACAGATGGCCTTTTGGAGAGAGCAGAGCAGCTGAGCCTGGAGAAGATTGAGTACCAGTAAAGAGATGAGATTTATCCCAGCCTACAGCTAATTTTGGAAGAAGCTGGGATAGCAGACATTTAAGAGAAAGAGGAAGCCTGAATGCTTGAAGATGACAGCAGCTATCTTGCTCCAACATGTGACAACAGATTTTGTTGAGGGATGTAACTTATGCTTTATGGCCTGGTAACTAAGCTTCTACCCCCAAAAAATACTCTTTATAAAAGCCAACAGATTTCTAGTATTTTACATCAGCACCCCTTTGGCTGACTGATACAGAGGTTTTTCATTTTCCTTGGACTGTACTTCCATGATGTCAGAATTTTCATGTCTAGTTCACTGGTAGATCCACCCAGCAGCAGAGGCAGTCATGGGAAATTCAGTTATTTCATGGATGTCACTGAGGTTAAGTTAATTGTTCTCATCCCTCAAGTAGAGATCATCCTCAAATACTCTCTCACTGGGATCTCCAGCCTCACTGGATGTGCAAAGCATCTTGATGCATCCTTCATTTGCTATGTCTTTCCATAGATGTCTATCATGATATAGCCCTTGCCCTTGACATCAACATGATTAACATAGATTTTGTCTTTCCACAATGCCAGTTTTCTCCATAAGCCCCTTTGTCATATCTGGGGACTTTTGGTTGTCCAATCATGTTCTGTCCATGTTCCTGACATGATATTGTTGATGACCCCCACCATGAAGCAGTTACATTGGGTGCTAGGGTGATTTGTTCCAAGTGTTCCAGTGTTAAGCAGATCGCTCATAGTTAAGCATATTGGATAATTTTCCCCCAGTGCCATAGGTGGCTTATTAGCATTCTGAGGCTAGGTAAACAGAAGTTGCTGACCAGTGGATGCCAGATGGCTTCAGCTTGGCTTTCCCACCAGTGAAACAGCACCTGGTGGGCATCTTTGCATTGGGGCCCTCTGTATTCCAATTCCAGGGGGAAGGGCCTTCATCTCATATTGCAAAAGGGTCATTGTAGAGTGACATGTCTGTCACCACTTTGTGAAAGCATGTCATTCTTTGGAGGCCCAGGCAAGCACAATCTTTAATTTACTACTTCCATTTGAGCACATCCTGGATAAGTGTTCTGCTTACCCAGGACCCAGGATCTGATGGGGATTTCCAGACTCAGGAGGATCTGAAGGTTCTTGGTAATCCTTATCCTTTCCATTTCCACTAAGGTCAAATAGCATTCCAGAAGTTGCCTTTTGAGTGACTAGTTCTGGGTTTTGTCTGGGAACTTTGTGGCCTAAAAGTACATAGCTCTTCTTTCAATATTACCAAATATAGAGATTCCAGGAAAATGTGACGATGTGGAATATTTTGTCACCAATATGTATATAGCTTAGTAAACCACTGGGTTTCCATTTTGGTGGTGGGTAACTTTAAGGACAGTAATTTCACCTGTACTGCATCAGGGGTCCAATGCTGACTAGAGCTAATATACTCCCAAAGAAATTTACTTTTGAGCTGGGAGATGCATCTTGTTAGAATTTATGACCCAATCAAATTGTTGAATTACAGTTAGCAATGCATGCATTTCCTGGGCAGTTTTTTCCTTGCACTAGCCTACCAACATGAAATCATCAGTATAATGGAGCACTTGGAGTTCTCTGGGCAGGGGTAGCTTACTCAAATCCTTCCCCACCCATTGATGGCAGATAGTGACTGAGTTTAAATACTCATGTAGTAGTTCATCAAAGTTCCACTGTACATCTTGCCATTGGAAAGAACATTGATTCTAGTTCTCCTCTCAGAGTGGGAAGGGTAAAAAAGGCATTCACCAGATCAAAACTTCATACCAAATATCAGGGGAAACCGTTATGTTTTCCAAGTGTGTCACAATGTATGGGATTGCAGGTGCCTAAGGCAGCACATCTCCATTCAAATGCCAATAGTCTACTATTAGTTACCATGCTCCACTTGCTTTCTCCACTGGCCACGCCAGCCTAGATATGTGGAGATGGTGGAAAAGAGGACACCTGCAGAAAGAAGGTCTTTTATGAGTTCCTTTTCTCCACCAGAAAATTGGTATTGCCATTGTTGGACAATACAAGCGGGTGGGAGCACTGGAGGTGCTGATACCAACTCTCCCCAACCATGATAGCCCAAATTTGTTGGGATTGGGTAGTTCCAACTGGTCATGCTTGGGATGTGGTGCATGATATCAGTTGCTACAATGTATTCCATGGCAGGAAGAATGACCACAGAGGTAGCCAAAGGCCAAAGGGACCAATGAAAAGGGTAACAGTAACCTGCCATTACCATAACTTTGTGGAATTCCCAAGGCCTTCCCTCTGCATTTCCTGGAATGATATTGACTTGGGTGCCTGTACCCAACAATGCTATAAAGTTTTATACCATGCCTCCAAATTGTATATGCACTGGGGCTTATGGCCTAGGGTCCTGGAGAATCATCAGGGTTCTTGTCTACAATCCTCAGCTATTTTCAATTTGGACATGTCTTGTTTAAGAGACTCTTCCCAGGGGCTAGACTCTTCACTAACAGTTGGAGGTTGAGGCAGGAGCTCTCTAACTTGCTCTTCCTTCTCTACCACTCATATTTGGCAATTGAAGGGAGGGCTCTGGAAGAAGAAAATTGTCCCTATTAAGACTGTGGCCCTCCTACCAGTTTATATTTTCCCAAAGTTCTCAACTGGAGATTCTGTCTATGTATGCTGGGTGGTGGAAGCTGCAATCTCATTTACCTCAGTGTGTAAACATCAAACCAACACCCTGGAATTCATGACGAGGTTCTCAAAGTCCCATTTATTGACACCCTTCCTCCATAGGGTGGAAACAGCATGCTCTAGTTCCCTCATCTGTGGATCTTACCTCCACCCACCCTGGTAAGCTAGGGGTTAACCTTCAGTTTAGTGCACAAAGACATCAGTTCTGTTTTCCTCAAAATGATCCTGTACAAAAGGAATGCAAGAGTGATGAAAGAGTGGCCAAAAAATTAACCCACTGCATTGCATACTTCCCCATGCACTCTGCTTACAGGGCCAAAATCTGTGGAGCAAATTGCTCTATGGTGCATCATGGGAACACAAGCCCAGGCACAACAATTTTTAGTAAATGAACACTTTATTCCTTGCACAAAACAAAGTGTCCAAAAGAGTAGGAGAAAGTCTCCCAGGGAGGCCAACTGTTTGATCCAGTGCTGGAAGTTGGCATCTCCAAATGCTTCTCATTGGAGAGGAGAGACTTGTGCTGTTTGAATGTTCAGTATTTATACACCAGAGCATGTGGGGAACCGTCAATGAGAATTCTCACCTTGATAAGCACCTGGGGCTACATGTTTCCAGTTTCTGGGTTTAAGGGATGTCCAGGCCTTTCCATTAAGACCTGACATATGCACCAGGCTGTGGAATGGAAACATACTGAGGGATGTGCAAACAATAGAAGTGGGAGTAGACAAGGGCTGGGAGATGGCCTCTAGCTGTGTCTCTGACTTCCTTAGCAAATTAAATTCTCCAGTGTGCCCCCTGTAGGCACCAGTTATTGTATATTGGGCTACTTTGTCATGTCCTGAAATAGTGTTGCTGCCCATTGTAACATTAAATTCAGGTGGGCTCAAAAGAAATAATCCTCAGAAACAAATCACACGATTTCCTAACAGTAGTCATATAAAACTTCTTCCTGGGAAGGCCTGGTCACATTTAGGCTTTCAATAAAAAGGAAGCATTTCTTCCCCAAGGTTGAAGCCCTCTGTATGAGGAGTCCTTGGGCTTCAAAAGATGTCTATCATGGCCAGTGAACTCTATCCTTTTCATTTTCTTTTTTCTATACTTTATTTTGTACATTTAATAATTGAAAATATAAACATTAAAAACTAAAAAGAAAACACACATTCCTCAATTAAATGTACTGGATACATATAAATTTTTTTGAATCATACAATATGTTATACAATATATTTGGTTCATAGTAATGCAATCATACAGTATATGTCCATTTGTATCTGGCTTGCTTTGCTCAACATAAGGTCTTCCAGGTTCATCTGTGCTGTCATATGCTTTATGACTTCATTTCTTCTTAAAGCTGCATAATATTCCATTGTGTGAAAAGACCAGTTTTTTATCAATTTATCTGTTGATCGACACCTGGCTTGTTTCCAACTTTTGACAACTGTGAAAAATGTTGCTATGAACATCGGTGTGCAGATGTCTGTTCATGTCACTTTTCTCACTTCTTCTGGTTATATACCCAGTAGCTGTATTGCAGGGTTACGTGGCAAGTCTTATATTCAACTTCTTTAGGAACTACCAAACAACCCTCCACAGTACCTGTACCATTCTGCATTCCCACCAACAGTGAATAAGTGTTCCTATCTCTCCACAATCTCTCCAACACTTGTAGTTCTCTGTCTTTCTCATAGTGGCCATTCTGATAGGTGTGAAATGATATCTCACTGTAGTTTTGATTTGTATTTCCCTAATCATTAGTGATGTTGAGCATTTCTTCCTGTTTTTTCTTTTGTTTTTTTTTGCCATTTGTATTTCTTCTTTGGACAAATGTCTCTTCAAGTCTTTTGCCCATTTTTTAATTGGGTTGTTCTTCTTTTTATTATTGAGTTGCAACATCTCTTTATATATCCTGGATATTAAGTCCTTATAGCATATGTAATTTCCAAATATTTTCTCCCATTGACTTGGCTGTCTTTTCACCCTTTTGACAAAGTCCTATGAGGTGCAAAAGTGTCTAATTTTGAGGAGGTCCCATTTATCTATTTTTTTTTCTTTTTTTGCACGTGTTTTGGGTGTAAGGTCCAAGAAACCACCACCTACTACAAGGTATTGAATATGTTTCCCTATTTTTTCTTTTAATAGTTTCATGGCCCTGGCTTTTATAGTTAGGTCTCTGATCTATTTTGAGTTCATTCTTGTATAGGGAGTGAGATAGGGCTCCTCTTTCATTCTTTTGGTTATTGATATCCAGTTGTTCCAGGACGATTTATTGAAGAGAGTGTTTTGTCCCATTAGTTTTAACTTGGTAGGTTTGTCAAAAACCAGTTGACAGTATACATAAGGGTTTATTTCTGGGTTCTCAATTCTATTCCATTGATTGATGTGTCAATCTTTATGCCAGTACCATACTGTTTTGACCACTGTAGCTTTCTAATATGTTTCAAGATCAGGCAGTGAAATTCCTCCTATGTTGCTCTTCTTTTTTAAAATGCTTTTGGTAATTCAGGTGCACTTGTCCTTCCAAATGAATTTGGTTATTGTCTTTTCAAAATCTGTAAAGTAAACTGTTGGGATTTTGATTGGTATTGCATTGATTCTGTAAATCAGTTTGGGTAAAATTGACATAATGACATTTATTCTTCCAATCCATGAACACAGAATATCTT
>JAQZBX010062730.1:0-16825 GCA_029593785.1 Cabassous unicinctus
AATCACTGCCTTTTTATACAAGCCAGAAATATAAAAATACTCTTAATGTAAATACTAAGTTTATATCTAAAAATTGACCTGAAAAAGAATATTTCATTTAAGTGTTCACCTTGTTTTTCATGATAAGTGTGAGACTTTGGCATTTTTTACAATTGCAATTAATTATTTACATTATTTTTGTTATTATATGTTATTTAATGAAATTTACTCAATGTGTTAGTGGAGATTGTATATATTTTTTCATTGCTGTACCAACAGCACCAAGTAGAGTGACTGAGTCATAATAAAGAATCAATAAATAGTGATAAAAATAAAGATAGTAGTTACCAGAAGTTCTGGGGAGAGGAGGAGGGAGGACTCGGTGGAACATAGAGCTTTTTTTAGGACATTGGAATTGTTTTGCATGATATTGCAATGACAGTTACAGGCCATTACACATTTTATAAAAACTTATAAAATTGTACAGCGCAAAGGGTAAACCATAATGTAAACTCTAGACCTTGGATAGTGGCAAGGATTCAATGTTTGTTCATCAATTTTTAACAAATGTATCACACTAATGTAAGAAGTTATTAATAGGGAAAAATTTGAGAGAGGGAGGCTTTTGGGTATATGGGAAGGCCTTATACTTTCTATGTAACTTTTTTGTAATCTAAAATTTCTTTTTAAATAAAATTTATGATATGAAAAAAAGAAGCCTGTGGAACTGTGGTTAACAGGACAAATATCTGAGCAGTCTCTCATGAACTATATAACAAATGTATAATACTAATACATGGTGTTTATTATTGGGTGAGTTGGGGGAAAATACACCAAATTTAAGATATGGGCAATAGTTAGTAGTAATATATTGATGATGTTCTTTCATAGTTTGTAACAAATATTTTACAACAATGCAAGGTGTGATATATGGGAGCCCTGTATGATGAAATTCATGTTTGTTTTGTAAATTCAGAGCTGTTACTATACACTTATTGTTTATGTATGTTCATGTTTAAATGATATACTACAATACAATTTTATTTTAAATCAATCAATATATATGTATTGAATGACTGAATGACTTTGAAAATAAATCAACAATTTCAAAAGTTCCAGTGTTTCATGTATATTAACCTCCCCCTTTAAGTTATCAATCCTGCAGCAGCCATGGGACACGAAAAGATCACAGAATTTATCCTCCTGGACCTTTTCAGTGATGAGGATGCAAAGGTTGCCTGCTTTGTGTTGTTCTCACTTTGCTATCTTGCAATTCTCTTGGGAAACCTGCTCATTCCGTTCACCATCAAGGGATCACCTCAGTGAGCAGCCCATGTCCTTTTCCCTCAGCTACCTGTCCTTCATGGACATCTGCTTCACCTCAACTGTAGCTCGGAAACTAATTAAGGACTTACTGGCCCAGTGGAAGACCATCTCCTACAGAAGCTGCATTGCCCAGATGTTTTATGCCCACTTCTTTTGCACCACTGAGATCTTCATTTTGGTGGCCATGGCTTATGACCACTCTGCAGCCATCTGCAGATGCCTTCACTATATGATCATAATGAGTAGACAGGTGTGCTCTGTCCTGGTGATGGCCTTTGTTACCAGAGCATTAATCCATTCAATCATGCAGGTACTGGTTATCATAGAACTTCCCTTCTGTGGCCCCAATCAGGTAGACCATTATTTCAGTGATGTATTCCTTCTGCTAAAGTTGGCCTGCACCAACACCAGTCTGTTGGATATTGTAATTATTACCACCACAGGGGTGATATCCATTTTGACCTTTGTTGTCTTGGTAAATTCTTACATCATCACCATGTCCACCCTGAGGACCCGCTCATCTGATGGCTGCTGCAAAGCCCTCTCCACCTGCAGCTCTCACATCACTGTGGTTCTCATGTTCTTCTTCCCCCATCTTCACCTATGTCCCCATGGCTGATTCCTTCAGTGATGACAATGTGTTTGTCCTATTATACATTATGGTTGCCCCCATGTTCAACCCACTCATCTACACATTGAAAAACACAGACATGAAGAATGCCATGAGGAAAGTGTGGTGCTGAGATAAGCTGTTTGAAGGGAAATGATGCCTCTGGTGTTTGAGCCCTTTGGTCAAACTCATTCTTTTCATAGACTTGTGAATGTCAACATATTCAGCTGGGACAGAAGGGTGGTGTGCTGTTATCTACAGTTGCAAACCTTATAGAAGGAAGATATCAGCTATTCTGTTACTTTACTTCTCTAAGTCTGTGCACAGAGGCAATGGATCAGAAGATCTCATCCCTTCCAGCTCTGACATTCTAGGGCTTCTTTTGTCCTTCATGATTCCACACATAGTCAATATTATTTCTCTTTTATCAGGGCAAATTTTAAGTACTACAAGTTTCTGCTTTAAGAAGCATGTGATTGAATCACCTCTCATGGATTGAGAGAGGTCCTTGGCATTTCCATTTTTTTTTTTTTTGAGGATTCCATTATTACAACAACAAAAAAGCAATGCCATAAAACATTGAAAATATTATTGTACATTTTAAGTCTTTATATTGAAAAAAACTATGCCTCTAAAATAAGGCAATTCAATGCAAATATACTATTCACAGCATAATTATTGAAGTTATGAATATATGCATACCGTTATTAATCCTTTTACCCTATCAGCAGTGTATTCCAGTAATTTGAAATTTCAAGTTGGATGGTGATCATCTTTCAATACTATAAATGTACTTCTATGATTGCATTTATGGCTTCGTTTTAAAAATACTTTATCAATATGCCATTGATTCTCTTTGTAAATGTGCAGCATGGAAAATTTCCCACCCTGTGAAAAGTTCTGAACTTAGAAGGCACATAGGTGTAGAGATTTCTGGGTGTAATTTGTTAATCCTCACTGTCCATCACACAAATATTATCTTTTGAAGTTTTCTTTCACCATTCAAACTATGCAAAACTGTTTCCCTTACTCTGAGGGAGGCCATTTTATTAGGTAGAAATAAAGAATATTGGACAAAGAAACTAGTGAGACCAACTGAAAACTGGGATATAGGCCAAGATCAACTTTGGTCCATGAAGCGTTTCTTTCATTTATGCAGGAAACTTCTAGCTGTGCAATCTGGATGATACCTTCAATATCATCTAGAGTCATCCACTCCCAAAACACACATATGAAGACTATAACTAAGGCTTAGGAAATGGATGAAAGTTCATGAAGTTTGCGAATATGAATGGAACTGAACTGATAGGCTATGGTACTCTTTCTTTTTAACCATGGCCTCCATTAAGGAAAATGAATAATATACTGTATTAGTTAGCCAAAGGGGTGCTGATGCAAAATACCAGAAATCTGTTGGCTTTTATAAAGGGTATTTATTTGGGTAGATGCTTACAGTTACTAGGCCATAAAGCATAAGTTACTTCCCTAGCCAAAGTTTATTGCCACATGTTAGGTCAAGATGGCTGCCAATGTCTGTGAAGGTTCAGGCTTCTTGGGTTCCTCTCTTCCTGGGGCTTGCTCTGGTCTGGGCTCAGCTCCTCTGCTCTTTCCACAAGGCCAGCTCTAGACTATCAGGTGAACGGTTTGTTTCTCTTCCCGGGGCCTCCTCTGTTTCCTCATGACCAAGCTACTCTGTGTGCTTACTTCCTGGGATACAGCTCAAAAACTCCAACCTCCCTTCTCTGTGGTGTGGTTTTTCTGTGAGTCCCCACCCACCAAGGGGGCATAGACTCAACATCTTACTGACGTGGCCCAATCAAATACGTAACCATTATTTAATCAAATAAAAGTAAAACCTCTGAATCCAGTACACTCTAATATGTCCAAAGGAACAGTCCAGTTTACAAATATAATCCAATATTACTTTTTGGAATTCATCAATAATATCAAACTGCTACATAAACATTTAATGAATCATTATCCCTTGGGCAACAGAAAGCCAAGCATTCACATCAGGAGTATAACTACAGAAATTAGATGTAATGTTGAACATGTCAGCAACAGGTTTTCCCTTCACAAAATTCCACATGCATACTGTTTGAAAAATTAGGGAACTTAGAACATTAAGGAGAAGCACATAAATGAAAATATATTTAAAATGAGTCAAGAAAGATAATAGTGAATGCAGTCAAAGTCTGATTTTGATGTCGGTCTTGTGATGATTACTTTCTGGAATGATTATCTAATTCAAAAAGTTGAATATCAGTGGAGATGTCTAGAGCTGGATGCACAATTGCTAACTTTTGCTGTTTATTTAAGAAGCCTGTCATTTTGGTCCCCACTAAAAGTTGCTAGCATTTCAGGTCACTTGGTAAATGGGCTGGAATAGCACACCCAAATGAGGAATATATTGCTCTTAAATCCAAAGAGAGCAACTAGCTGTAGTGCCTATTTTATGGTTGTAGGAATGGACAGAGCAATAGCTTATCCTTCACTTAGAAGGTTATCTCAACTTGTCCCACAACATTGGGAACGAGAAATTTCAACAATATGGAAGGCCCCTGAACTTCTTTGGATTTACTCCATCCTCTGGATGTTGAACATGATGTTCATTATGTTTTCTTTTGTTTTTCTTTCACACACCTGTAATAGATGAAGAAGTTTTCTTAAAATCTTTCTCTGTTAAGAATTTCCATCACATTTTTTATTTTTACTATTTTTGAGATGATATAGTTTTTCTCCTTAAGTATATGACTCTCTAATGGAGAAGCATATATTCTTAGCATATACTGGTCATGAAGTGTTAAGTGTCTGTCATGATTTGCTGAAGTCATTTTGCTAACACTGTGTTTAGCATTCTCATTTATATATATGACTGAGATTGGGCCATAATTTCCTTTCTCATTTGGTTTTGATTTTATGCTTATACTGCTTTCATTAAATGAATAGATGGATACATCATCTTTATTTTTTATGAAGGAATTGATGTAGAAATAGTATGATCTCTTCCTTTAATGTTTAGAATAATTGTTTACTAATTGTTTACTCCAGTAAAATTGGTGTTTCAAATTTTTAAAAAAGTTTAATTTTCCTTTAAGTGTTAAAGAAACATTAGAATTTCCTTAAATATTGGATCAGTTTTGATTTTTCTGCATCTAACTTTTTCCATTTTTATGAATATGAATCAATTTTTTGTTAATTGTAGTTTTATTCTCAAATGCAGATTATAATTTCTATATAATACACATTGGTTGAAAAGTGTTCATAAATTCAGAATTTTAAGTTTTAGAAAGTTACAAGGTACACAAAATACATATTTTATAATGCTGCAGTAAGAGCTGGTATGATAGACCATAATCAGTTGTGGCAATTTTTTACAGCAAATTATATTTTTTGAGCACTAATAAGTGACCAATCATTATTTCACTACTAATCTACAACTTCTTCTATCATGTATAAAGTTTCCTGCATGAAGTTCATAACATCTATGAACATTCTTTTATAGGTTAACTTGTTAAGTTTCCCCACAAATGGTTCTCAGAAGTTTATTACTTTGCACCAGTTCATACCCAATTGCCATGCAGTTATAATAGGAAATGGCCTTCTTTTATGCCAGTAAGTCAGTAGTTAGTTTGGGCGTTACTGTGGATGTGTAGCAAAGGTTGGAAAGTGAGAGGTAATTAAGGAAGAAATACATGGGTTGTCAGTTAGCTGAATGCAATGATATAGAAGTCATTATGAACAACTTTCCAAACCAAAAATAATTTTTCAAAATAATAATAATAATAAACAAAGTATATCTATGTGTTTGTTTTGAGAAAGGCCCAAGAGATTTAATAAAGTATGACATTATTTTTATTTTCTAGGTCTAGTGCAGTAAAAATGCAAGAATGCTTAACAGTCACCTGAAAAGATGTATTTCATAAGTCAATATCAGAAGGGTTTAGGGTAAATATTGATAACACACATATATGAAACTATGTTTAATTGACATGATTCCAATGCTTTAGAAAATGAAGATGTGATATTTAATAAAAGTGTCTTTTCTGTTATTCTCATGATGATTTCCATAAATCTTTCATGACATTATGTTCAATCTAGGACATTAGTAGGAATTAATGCATACAATCATTTAAATAAAAACTTTTAAAATATATTATTAAGCAGAAAACAATTCACAATTCCAGAATTTGTAAAATTTTAAAAAATTAAAAATTTGAAAAATTTAAATAGTGTTTCCCAATTCTAATGGAATATAAAAATTACTACTAAAGGGACAAAGCTCTTGTTCCTTACAAACTCCAAATTTGTTAAATATGAAAGCACAGGTCATACAATACTTCTGTTTAATGATTTATAAGAAAATGCAAAGTTTTAAGAGTGGTCCCTCGTCGAAAGTATTCTGCCTCAAAGTCATTTCATAATGAGGTGGAAAAATAAAAGATTAACATAATGATACTTATATGTTAAATAACTAGAAGAGAAAAGATCTCTGCAAGAGGCCAATGCAATTGTTTTGGCTAATTTTAATAGTTTACTTAACATTTTTCTTAAATATATATGACAGTAAATTATTGACATTTTATAACAGAAATATATTTATTTACATAGATATTTTAAATTAAAATTATATACTTAAATGAATCATAGAAATTAGCAAGAGTGAAAACTAAATAAGTTGACCATAAATCAGATTGACCTTGATGGCATTGTCCTTGACTATGGAATTTATATTTTGCAAATCAATTTCCTCTTTGTGTTTTGAATTGGTGTCTGGATTTCTGTTTCTATATTTGTCCAATATATGCCCATGACAAAACCAATAAAGAACTTGAAACTGCATAATTCAGAGAAAAATTTTATGCAAAGTTTTGAGAAAAAGTTAGGGAAAGTAAAAAACTTGCAAACTGGGTCATATTTTCAATTAATATTATATTGTGTAATTTTGGTAGCAATCAGTTTATCTCTGAATTTGTTATATTCTTCAAAAAAAGAAAAACTTGTCTGGATTTTGTTACAAAATGGTTGTGAAGTTCAAAGAAAAAAAAAGGCAATGCTTTATTAACCAAAGATATTTTAAATTCTGATTTTAATATCAAAATATTAGTGTTATCCCAAATTTGTACTCCAACAGTTGTCAAGAGCACAGACCAATAAATGTAACTCTTATAAAGAAAATGAAGTTGCAGCATCATAAAATCATTATTAGCAGGAAGTAAACTTCGAGGATCACTAGATAAATCCCCGCATTCAAAAAAACAAGGGCTTTTAATTTAAAGTTCAGTATCAAATGAATCAATATAGATTGAAACTATACATCATTGGGAATATATTTTATTAAACCAACATGATGTGATACATGCAAAGATAGTTAGGTAATTAAGATTTAGTAGCTCTTCTGCTAACTTAGTTTGAGTCTCAAGCTTATGCAAAAAAAAACCACACTGAATTAGTAAATATATGGTGCAATAGTTTGCACTATAAATTCTGACCCCAAATTGCATCATTAATATTTATCAATTTTCTTTAAAATTGGAACATTGATGATGTATTTTCTGTACTAATGTAGCTATCTTTCCTCATCAATACACTTTAGATAGCTTCCCCATTTCAGTCTTTTACAGATTGTTAACCATGTCAATCTTGAAATAAAAATTCCATTCCAATGAAAATGTTTTAAAACAATGAATTTATTTGAATGGTGCAACTTTGAGATTTAATATAGCTTAAAGACAATCCACTGAGGAGTAAGACTCTCACCATACCTTCAGTTATACTATGTGAATAAATTCCTATTTATAAGTGAAAACAATATTTTAAATTTAAGGTATAATTTTAAATATTAGGACAACTCATCTATTTTGCTTATTAATTTGACACAGAAACATTATTTCAATTATGTGCATGTAAATAAAAACCCACCTGAATTAAATAAGAAAATAATGTATTCACATGAAATTAAGCTTTAGAAGAAACTAAGGTGATTAGAATAAACAGTGAAAGCCAAACAAACATCTGGCAGCATTTATTGATACAAAATTAATACTCCTACAAATTAAATGTATTCTGACATTCTAACCAAAGTGTTTAAATAAATAAATATATGAAACCATGGTTTCCTCTGTTCTCAAGGCCAAAGTTGATGGTTTACTTCCATTCTTGGAAATCTTCTCTTTTGATTTCCTTTTCCCCATAATCCAATGATTCCCTACGTATAAACTGCCTCTTATTGGCTAGCTCCATAATTTTAGACTGGAGAGAATCTTGGCTTTCTATTCCTAAGTCAGCCATACATTTTAGAAGTGAGCACTGCAAATGACTTCATTTCCTTCAAAAATATTGTCATCTGAAATATTGACATACATTCCCCTTAATCAGTGAGTGAGTTCTGAATTTCAAATTTAAAAGTGAAAAATGAGAACTTTGAAAATAATAAATTACTATGTAAATGAATATGGTTCTATATCAAGTTTGATGGTCAGACAAGAGTAATAGTATATTAGAGAGGTAAAAATTATTTGAGGCTTGTCTGGATTAAGTATATTCAGAATACCTAATGAGCACTTAGAAATCAGAACTGGAAAGTAGGGTTTTGAATCCAGTGCCCAAATTCATTATAACAAAAGATACAGAACTGAAACAATAATAATTTAATGGTAAAACACTCACTTTATCATAATTCACTAATTTTTTAATGCAAAACCAAGTAATATCCACAATTATTAACATTGCACCATTTTAGTCATTCTAGTTGTGATAAGTGATGAAAATAGGATAATAAATAAATCCAAATATTCTAAGTACATAAAAATGTAGATAATACTCAAATCAAAGTTACTAATTCTGTTCCAGTCTTCTACATATGTAGCCAACCAGTAATACTAAAAAAGTTAAAGCTAACATATCTGAATAAAAAGCACTGAATCTTCTCATGTTCTCAAATATAAACAAAGCTATTATAGCCACTAAAAGTCAATTTGTAATTAGAATAATGAACAAGGAAATAAGATCATGATTCTTTCTCTATTACACTTTACTCCTTTAAGAGCATGAAACCACATGCTTTAAATTATAAATTCAGAAAAAATATTTATTTTATTCTATGGTAATGAATTTTCCTTGCAGGTTGTTTGTAACTACTTTCCAAAATACAGTGTATCTATATATATATGAACTAATTATATTTTCCCTAATTATTATTTCATATAGAGCATTTTGGGATACTTAATTTTACAGTCTCTTGATCTTGACAATTATTCAAGTGGAACTGTAACCAAACTAAAAGAGAAAGTAACATTTTGATTAACAGTATCCACATATGTCTACAAAGGCAATGAGGATGTTGTGTTTCTCTACGGGATAATAATCTTTGTAGATGCATCTTGTTCAATGACAAGAGAAAGAAGTTATTGTTTATTACAGAGTTTCAGTAAATATAGAGGAGTGTTAATGGATGCTGAGTATCCAAAGAGGTTTAAAGTTCTACTCATTAATCTTTTGGACTCATCTAAAATATGCACCCTTCTAATCTCTGTTCTGTGATACTGAGACTAAGAATCTAAAAATTACATCTCTCCTCTACTGTTAGTTATTGTCAAGAAGGTTCCAAGAAGAGAGAGAAATTATTTCCTTATGCTGTAAAATTAAAATGTTAAAGAATGATGAACATGATTTGAGGCAGGTATGTGAGAAACAACAAACTGAGAAAATAAATCAAAACTAACGAAGACTGAAGTCTGGTAAAATATTAATGACAACACTTTATATATTATTCCAGATCAATTTTAAGGCTCAGGCCTATTTCACAAGGCCTAAAGTGAAAACCCAAAATGCCTTCCAAAAGCTACTTCTCTCCAGAAAATCAATGGCATCACACTTTTCTCAAGGCATTCTTCATTTCCAAGTTTCTAAGAGTGTAAATCACAGGGTTGAACGTGGGGGCAATGATGGTGTAGAGAAGAGCAAGCATTTTACCTTCTGGAAAAGTTATGGGTGGTCTAATGGAAATGAAGAAAACAGGCAGAAAGAATAGCACCACAACTGTGATGTTAGAGCCACAAGCAGATAGAGCTTTGCTACAGCTTTCTGCAGGGTAAGCCCTGATAGTGTATAATATCAAGAAATAAGATACCATCACAATCACAAAAGACACCAAAGCAATCAGACCTGAATTCACAATTAGCAAAAGACCAATTCTGTATGTATCAGTGCAGGCCAGTTTCAGCAAAGGAAAAACATCACAGAAGTGGTGATCTATCTCACTGGGACCACAGAAGGGTAAGAAGGCAGTGAGAAGAAACTGACTGTCAGAGTGGACCTATCCTCCAGAATAACAACCTATGATGATCCCATTACATTGCTACCTGCTCATGATGACAGTGTAGTGCAGGGGCTTGCAGATGGCCACGTAGCAGTCATAGGCCATCCCTGTGAGGATAAAGATCTCAATGCCTTCAAGGAAGTGAATGATAAATAGCTGTATCATGCAGTTACTGTATGAAATGGTCATACTTACTGAAATCTGCCAGTAAGTCAGTCATTAGTTTGGGTATCACTGTGGATGGGTAGCAAAGTCACACAGTGAGAGGTAATAAAGGAAGAAATACATGGGTTGGTCAATTAGCTGACTGCATGAAATAGAAATCATTATAGGCAAGTTTCCCATCCAAACAACAATGTAACAAAATAAAAATAATACAAAACAGAGTATTTCTTGTGCTTGTTTTGGGAAAGTCCCAAGTGAATAAACACAGTGACATTATTCCTCTTTTCCGTGATCTGCTACCAAAAAAATACATAACATTCACCTGAAAAGACACAATTCATAAGTCAAAATGAGAAATATTTATGGAGAATTATGATGATAGTACATATATTATGAAATTATGTTTAATTGAGGTGATTCCAGTTTCAAAAAAATTTGATTTTTAACAAAAGAATGTTTTCTGATTAATATCTTGATCATATTCATAAATCTTTCAGAGCACTGTGTTCATTCTTCACATTAATAGAAATGATTATGCACAATTAACCAATTAAAAGCTTTAAACACTATTATTAGGTAGTAAAAATTTCCAATTCCAGTGCAATATTCAACTAATAACTTGAAAAAGTCAGCTATATAGCCTAACAAAGACACAATTCATTAGATTTAAGTAAAATTCATACATGTTATTCTTAGTGATAGAGAAGCAAATGTCAAGTTTTAACAGTGGTCACTAAAAGAATATAGGCTAATTTAAAATAATTCTAGAATGAGGTAAAAATAATGTAACAGTATAATGATGTGTATATATTTAATAAGTAGAAGAAAAATCTTTCTGCAAATTGCCAATGTAATTGATTTGACTAATTTTTTTATTGCTTGGTTCATTCACCTTTTTTAATTGTTTGTGACAGTAAGATTTTGACATTTTAGAACAGATGTATATTTATTTATTTAGGTGTTTCAATTAAAATCATATATTTGAATGAACTACAGAATAAAGCAGTAGTTAAAGCTAAGAAAGAGGCACATGAAGCTGTTTTATCCTGATCATTTTGTCACTGAAATACCTAAGGTTACATCGGTAATTTGGGAAAGCCAAATATACATTCTTTCTGCATTTATTGATACATAATTAATTTCTGTACTAATTAAATTTATTATCCCATTTTAATCAATTTGATAAGCATATGAAACTCTATTCCCAGGGCCAAAGACAGTGCTTTTCTATGTTAATTGCATTTTTCCCGTAAACTAATGATTCACCATGAATAAACTGCCACCTATTTTCTAAATTCTTGATTTTAGATAGAGTGTATCCCTACTTTCTTTTCTTTACACAGCCATTGATTTTAAGTATGAACCCTGTAATTTTTCTTATTTACTTCAAACAATTTTCACTTCTTCTAAAATATAGAGATATAAATACTCCTTTAACTAAATCAGTGATCGAATTCTGGTTTCAAATTTACGATTAGATAAGGGAGACCTTTGAGAAGAATAAAATACTATGTAAATGGATATGTTATTATGTTGCAGTTTGTTGTTCATTCAAGAGTAAGAGTACTTTAGAGAAATAAAAATTACTTGAGGCTTTGCTGGATTAAGTATATACAGAATATCCAACTAGCATTTAGCAAACCAGAACTGGGTGTCAGATTTTTTTAGGTCTAAAACCCCAATTCATAATCACAAAACAGTAGAATTGAAGTATGCAAAAATTTAATGTTAAAATCCACACTTTTTCATAATTACCTAATTATTACATGCCAGAACAATGTAATATTCATAATTATTGGCATTGTGCCATTTCAGGCATTCTTCTTTTGATATGTAGATGAAAAGTTGATAATAAATTAACACAGATTCTCTAAGTCTATAAAAATGTGGATATAACTGAAATGTAAACTACAATTGTACCTTATTTCTCTCTCCTCGATGTGTAGTCAACTTATAAAAAGTAAGAAATTTATATCTATCATACATAAAAAAGCACTCAAATATATATATACCAATAAATATATTGATAATGGATGGTCATGATGGTAGCACAACACTGTAAACACAATTAACAGCATTGAAATATATATCTGAATATGACTAAATGGGGAGATATTAGATTGTATATATGGTAACAGAATAAAAATTAAAAATAAATCCATTGAACTACATATACAAACAGTGAAACCTAATTTAAACCATGACTTTTATTTAATAGCAAAATTATAAAAATGTGCTATCATCAATTGTAGCAAATGTTTCACACCAATGCAAGGTGTTGGTGGTAGAGTGGTATAAGGGAATCCTGTATTCTATGCATGATTTCCTATAAACTCACAACCTTTCTAATAGAGAATAAAAAAGCACTGAACATCACGCTCTCAAATGTACAATGCTATTACAACCACATTCAGTTCCACTGTAAGAACAATGGATTAGGAGAAAAGGGATCATGGATCTTCCTCTAGTCCAACTTTCTTCTCACTCTAGGAACTTATAACCACTAACTCTTAGGTTTGCCTTCAGCAAAATTTTGGATTGTATATCCAGAATCTTATAAAGATATTTTTCAATTAAGATATTGCATACTCCAGGGCTATCAACCATTGTTAAAGATAAAGTTTCTTAAATCTATAAACATAATGAATGAAATTGCCTGGGTTTATATTCTGACTTTGCTATGAATATAGATATAACATCGGTAAAATTTTACTAACTAAATTAAACTATACATCAGTATATATAATATCTGACATTTACATACAATATTGAGCAATTCATGTGTTTAACATATTTCTAAACACCTTAGACTTATTGACTTTTATTCTTCCCAATTCTATTATGAAGAAAATATTATAAGTAAATCTATATTAAAGTAAAGCAAACTGAGGCATACACAAATTGAATAATTAGCCCATGGCCATAGAGCTAATAAAAGCTAGAGTCAAAATTAAAAACAATTTATACCTCATATTGCAATACACTTGGCAAAATGGTTTACATTTAGCATGGTTCCTGACACACACTTACATAATCACTAAATATCTTAAATTTTTATTAATGAAACAGCCTCTCACTGACTAAAATCTTTCAATCATTAATCTATGCCATAGAAAATTCTATAACTGCTTTATTTGGATGATCTCAAACTCCTCAAGGGTATAGTGACTGTCTTACACTGTTCCTTGAAATATTGGGACATACTTATGCAAATTTAATTTTGAATTCTAACCACCTCTTCTTCATCTGTATGTTTTTTAGCATGTGATATATTTTCTCAGATCATCATATTGCTGATGAGTACATTGGGGATAATTATCTCCCAGAGCTATTTTGAGAAATAAAGAAAGTTTAAAGTATATGCAACTATTACATAGTATATGGTAGAGGCTCAATGAATAATTATTTCTATTTCTAATCTCTGCTGTCTCTTTGTAAAATACATGCTACCATCCATATAACCAACACTCAATACATATTGTAGAATGAATAAAAGAAATAAATTTTAATGCTTTAAAGCAGTGCATAAATAACATTTTGAATAACTAAAATCATTGCCATCATAATCATTACAGTCAAGAACATCAGGCAACAAAATCAGTAGAAATAATATAAATGCAAATTCCAACTTGAGAGGCTTCCATTTGATCTCTAGTCACCTGTTTGGAGTCTTTGGATATTTATTAGTGGGTATTTGAGGGTAATCATTGTAGTCAATATTGCAGGGTGATTTTTTTGTTCTTTTGTTTAGGGTTGTGGAGCTACTACTTTGGTAACATTTAAATCAATTTTTCTTAATCAATACTTCATTGACTTACTACAAAAAGTCCTAAAAATTTTTTCTTCTTATTTGAGTTTCCCACCCCTCTAAGCATCATTTCCCTGTCACTGACAGTTCTGCTTCTCTGTTTAAGATTCCCTATTAAACCCTAAATGAACAATTTTTGAATATATTGTTGTTTAAATATCAAAATAAATACCTATAAAAATCAGAAACTATGCCTGCATTCACCTTTAACTGTTTAACAATGAGTTATATTTACAATGGAGGCAAAAATACATTCGGCATAGATCACACTTTCAGGCAAGCTATGGGAAGGGAGTAGATATAATTCACCACACAGGATCTTCTGCTTCCATTTCAATTATTGTGGGCCCATTCCTATGCTTTCTTTCTCGGTGTTTTCTCTCTTTCATTGAAATGCTGGTCATTCTCCTACTGCCAAAATTATTTCATCTTCTTTAATTCATATTTCCTTCACCATTAGTGTGATTAATAATGTGCACTTTCTAATTCCTCCCACCTTTCTTAGAAGAAAAACGTGTACAATTATGAGACAGCTGGCACCTGTCAAACAACCAGTATTTCCTCAAATATACACAAATGACTTCAAATACTTCATATACAGCGGAATAGTTGGCACATAAAAATTAGTCAAATCTCAAACTATATTTGCATCCCTAAAATTATTCCTAGAGGTGACCAGGCACAAAAGTAAGCAAAATATTGTGTTAAATATAAATGCTAAATTTCATTTCTTTTTTCTAGGGAAAATTTTTTCTTTGCATGTTATTTGCAAATACCTTTTCAAATACTGAACTCACTAAGTGGATTTCCCCTACTTCCAAGTAATCAGAATCATTGCATTGCTAAAATAAATCTAGTTTATAAAGAATATGTGAGCCACAATTAGCCCAGGTGCATGTGATTTAGCCATCTTAGTCATTAGACAGTGCTCCTGGGCCACATGATAGAAGGCTCCTGCTCTCTATGCAAAGAGTTGTATTATGAAAACAAATTTGTTAGTTTTTTGCTTTCAGGGACTCTTCTTTACCATAATCTCCTTAAACAGAGGAGAAAAGAATGGCTTTGGCCGCGTGTTAGATAATGGTAATCTCTCCTCAAGAAGTGGCTTTAATGCTGTCTGAGAGCATATGAATGGGTTTTGTTTACTTCTAAGTATCATTGTAATAGATTTCCTGAAAAAAATATAAAACTTAGAATCTTAGAAAATTAAAAATTGGAAACAATCTCATACTATGTGGATTACAAAACTCCCATCAACATAATTGGGAAAAAAATACAGCTGAACGCATTCTAATTTCTCTCCAACTCTTTATCATTTCCACACACCAATTTGTCCTTTTCTTCTTTCATCTCTGCATAGAAAGTTGAACTTGACTTCAAATATGATGTATGAGCAGAATAAGTAATAGCAAGCATGTAGTGTATTTCATATACTTAGAGTTCTTATTCAATTTTCAAGGCAACCAGTGAGATGGATACTAGGGAAGTCCGTGATATAACACTGTCTAAGAACAGCAAGCAAGAAAGAGATTATCAATGTAAGTCAGAGGAATAGCTCATTCTAGGCAAAGTGGAAAATTAAGATCAGTAATTGCCATACATTGGCTTTGGAGATAAAGACAGTGCTCTACTTCTTGATTCACGTGAAAGTTACAGGGACATTTCAATTATAAATATTTTTTATCACTTTTTAAAAATATATTATATTTAATTATTAATAGGTTGAATAATAGTCAAGATAAATATAAAACAATAATCCAAGTCACCAAAGCAACCCAGGATATGAGGTTCACTTAATCTTTTTTATTGTTTTCCATTTTTAAATTATAAATAACATTCACATACAGAAATTTTAGAAAATAACTCTGATTGATTTTCTTGGAGGAGTTTATGGTTTAAAAATATACACAGTTTTATGACTTTGACTACACATTGTTTTTCTGCCATTCTAGAAAGCAGGGGACATTTTTACTTTTTAGCACTAGTAGATTAAAGCCCCCATTTTGCTGCTTCCCAACCATCACTCTTTGTTTCAGTCATTGTCAATTAGTTAGGCAAAATATGATGCTTCATTGCTTAAATTTGTATCTTTAAAAGCAGTAATGATAAGATTTCATGTGCTATCCAGTTATTTCTTTTGTGGATTCTGTTTTTATATTGAGCATATTTTGAAGGTTTTAATTTTGCTGCTCGTTTCTATGTTGTCTCTAATTAAAGATTTTGTCCCTTTTCTAAACCATTGTTCTTCTAGGAGTTTCTAAATCATTACTTCCTTTTTGAATTTTCCATTTTTTGTAATTTTGTTAACATTTTAAATTATTAAAATTCATTTTATTTTTTAGAGATAGTGTAGGTTTACAGAAAAATCATACAAATAGTAAAAAATTTCTATATAACACCCCCCACACACAGTTTCCATATTATTAAAACTTTGCATTAGTATGGTATTTTTTATACAATTAATGAAACAATTTTACTATTAATTATACTATATCTGTAGTCCATAATTTACATTAGTGTTTACTGATTATACAGTTGCATTATTTTTAAAAATTTAATTTAATTGCATTGTTTTCAGATGAAGTTGTTTATGTAATGCATATTTGAAATCTGAAGA
>JAQZBX010062731.1:0-16832 GCA_029593785.1 Cabassous unicinctus
TAATAATCCATCACTGTCATTATTTGTTTTGAAGCTCAGTTTATCCCAGAGTTAATCTGTGGGTGTCTTTCAAGCTGGCATCTCTCTTGATAGGTCTCCATCTTTCTTATTTTCCGGCACAATAAGTGTTTTATACTAATCTTTACTTTCCCTGCTTCAGCCAAGAGATCAGCAATTTATCTAAGGTGTTCTGGCTCCTTTTCATGAAGAATGGTATTTGGAAACAGATCTGGATGCTTCTGTGTGCCTTGCTCTTGGGTTGTCACCGACCCCAGGCACCCTCAGGGGACAGAGGGAGCCTTCCTTGCTCATGTCACTTTGTTTCCTGAAAATGATTCTGGAACAATATTATTGTGACTGCAATAATCACTATGTATCAATAATTTGAACTCAGGACAACTACCATTGGTCTGAAATCCATGTTCTAACAATTAAAAGTGAAAAACTCACTCTATAGTCCAAAGACTCTCTAACATCTTAAATTTCTATTACATGCATCAGTAGGGATGACTATATGTTGTTGGAAAGTTGGAATTTAAGGTTAAGATCTGGACAGGGCTATATTAATTTTGGAGTCATAAGAGTAGAATTTCTGGAGTCTTTATGTAAGAGTGGATAAGATCCATAATAGAATGAGGGGAGTTGGCCCTCGTTGGTGTTCATCTATTAATATAGGTCTGTCCATGTATATTTATAGTGTGGAGACATTTTGTCAGTTTGCTTTTGAACATATACTCATTCCTCATCTCAAACACTAAACCTCAACCCACCCATGACACATATACATCTGTTTAAACTTTTCTTAAAAATTATTAATTTTATTTATACACACTGCAAATCTATCAAACATATAGTCTGCCCCCTCCCCATCCGCTGGTAACTTTTAATCTACTTTTTGTCTCTGTGAATATGCTCTTTCTAGACATCTCTTATAAGGGATATCATATAATATTTGTCCTTATGTGTCTTGCATATTTCACTGAGCATAATGATTTTCAGGTTCTTCTATATTGCATCAATTTTCAGAATTTCATTCATATTTATGCCCAAATAATATTCCATTGTGTGTATGTACTACATTTTGTTTAGCCATTCATTTGTTGATCTACACTTGAGTTGTTTCTACCTTTTGGATATTGTCAATAATGCTGCTATAAACATTTGTGCAAAAGTACCTGTTTGAGACTCTGTTTTCACTCTTTTGGGCATATACCTTGTGATGGTTTGAAGCTGTATGTATCACAGAAAAACATGTTCTTAAATTTAATCCATTACTCTGGGTGTGAACCCATTCATTATAAGTAGGCCCTTTTGATGAGGTCCTTTCTGTTAAGGTATGGCCCACCTCAACGAGTGTAGGTCTTAATCCTATTACTGGAGTAATTTATAACAGAATAAAATTCAAAGAAAGAAAGCCACAGGAAACAAGAAGCTAAAGAGGAACTGAGAAAGGAAGAAAGAGAACAAGAGATGCTGCCATGTGCTTTGCCACACAATAGTGGAACCAAGGATGACCGGCATACAGCCCCAGAATGCCATAGTCTTTTGGGGGAGAAAGCATCTCCTTGATGATGCCTTGAGTTGGACATTTTCCCATCCTCAAAACAATGAGCAAATATTTTCCCATTGTTTAAGCTGAACCTTTCCATGGTATTTGCTTGACCAGCCTAAGAAACTAAAACATATGTAGAAGTGGAATTGTGGGGTCATATGGTAATGCTATACTTAACCTGTTGAGGAAACACCATATAGCTTTCCAATGTGGATGCATCATTTTACATTCCCACCAACAATATACCAATCTCAATTTTTCCACATCCTCTCCAACACTTATTTTCCTTTATTAAAAAATTAACAGCCATCCTTGGTGTGAAAGGGTATCTCATTGTGGTTATGATCTGCATTTTCCTATTGGCTAAGGATGTTTAACCTTTTAACATTACTTAGATTCAGTTTATTTAAGATTTCCTCAAAATGTCCTTAAACTCCTTATCCAGCAAGACTCTTTGTGAGCTCATCCTTCCTATATAATTATGGTGAATCTCTAATACCTAGGGGAGTGCTTGGCCCGTAGTGGAGGCTCAATGAATATTTGTAATATGAATTAACAAATAAAAGTGCATTCACAAATCAATTAATGAATTGCTAATTTTCACAACAACCTACACTTTATTAGCAGCACTTAGCAAATGAATTAATTAAACTTTATAGTGCCTAACACATTTGCAAAGCAGGTTATACTTGGAAACAGAGTTGGCATTTGTTGCTAAATCTCACTTATTCTGAAGCCTTTGCCCTCTCATCAGTACTAGCTTGGCTTTCTGGGGATCATTTCTTTCCAATTATCAACAATTCTGATATTGAAAAAGAAAGAGGCAGTACACCATAAAGTTTAAGAGCACAGATTTTTGAGACAGATTGCAAGATTCAAATCCTTTGTTCTGACATTAGTTTTGTGAACTTGGCCTATTAAATTTCTTTGCCTCAGTTTCTATATGTTTAAAATGGGAATAGTAATAGCACTCCATAGTGTTGTTGGGAAGATTAAATAAGTTTATATATATTTGGAACACTACTGGTATGTATGTGTAAGCTATAAACCTGTTAACTGCTATTGTTGAATTATAGTTATTACTGGTGTAGCTTCATGATTAACATATCAGAAGGGAGGGATTTTCCCCAGATTAGTGGTCACAGGCCAAAGTCTCCATGTTCCAGATCTTTAAATTGTGCCTTTAAATTTGGCATGTCTGGAGTTCCCTTCTGAGAAACAGAGGTCCACGGCTTCCACGGGCCTGTTACCCCAGGCCTGGCATAGAAGATGCCTCTGCAGAGAAATTCACCAGTCCCCACTGCCTGTGCAAGTAGCATCCTGTGCAAGTCGATCATCTGATCCAGAGCCAATCCCTGACCCTGGCATGCATAGAAGGCTTCAGAATATGATGTACTTGCAGGAAAATAATTACTCATTTAGCACTGAGTCTGGTATGATGCTGCATGAAATTTTCCTCTGCAAGAGGGAATCCTCAAAGGATGTCTTTTTTTTTCCCCAAGATTTATTTATTCCCCTTCCTCTCCCCTGCCCCATTGTTTTGTGCTCTCTGTCTGCTCTCTGTGTGTTCTTCTCTGTCTGCTTGCCTTCTCTTTAGGTGGCACCAAGAACTGATCCTGGGACCTTCTGGAGTGGAGAGAGGCTGCTCAACTCTTGCACCACCTCAGCTCCCTGATTTGCTGTGTCTCTTATTGTCTGTCTTCTGTGTCTCTTTTTTTTTGTTGCGTCATCTTGCTGTGCCAGCTCTCCGCACGGGCCAGCCACTCCTGCATGGGCCAGCACACCACGTGGGCCAGCTCTCTGCTCAGGCCAGCCTGCTTTTCACCAGGAGGCCCCAGGAATCGAACCCTGGACTTCCTATATGGTAGATGGGAGCCCAATCACTTGAGCCACATCCACTTCCCTCAGAGGATGTCTTTCATGTACCAAATGTAAAGCCTCAAAGCATAGAGCACTAGTGTGCTCATTCACGGTAAGGGAGATTTCTTATGTATTACACCGAGATTAGAATTGTATTTAATCTGATGGCTGAGGATATTTATCTACAGGTCTCAAAACCTATGTATAAATTTTGCCAAAGCAGCTTAGACACTTATAGAAAATTTTATGTAGAAAGTGAAAATTAGGAGCACCTTTTTATTTTAAATTTGTCAGAGAAGAGATACATGGACTTTCTTGGGCACTTGTGATAGCAGTATAAATTTGTATGGCTTTCCTTAAAGTCTGTTTGGACATGTGAATCTAACACCTTGAAAACACTAAAATATTTTTCCACATAGGATTTCCAAAACTCAGAATTTAGATTAAAGGAAATTATTGGGAAGCCAGATGAAATACTGTGGGTAAAGATCTATTTTAAAATATCAATTAATTTCTTATCTATTTACTTAATGACTGTTCATCCCAATAAAACGAAAGCTTAATAAAAGCAGGAACATTTTCTGTCTTTTTTTCAAGCCATATAACAGATTAGTTGGCATATAGAAAACATTCAGTAACTTTTTGTTAAGTAAATCAAAGAATGATTGTTGGGATATTCATGATAATCAGAACTAATGGGGAAGCAACCTAAATGTCCAAAATTAAGGGATTCCCTAAATTAACTATAATATGGCTCAATGATGGTAGAAACTAAATTTATCAAAAAGTCATCATTTTTATGAAGAATTGACATAGAAAAAAAAAATCCCAAGACATATCTCTACATGAAAAAGCAGGTAACAAAACAATATGATCTCCTGATTTTTCAAAAAAAAAAAAAAAAGAAAGAAAAGAAAAAAGGGGAAAAAAATATTGAGTGATCACTTGTATATGGTGATGGAAGCAGACACAATTTTTCTTTTCTTTTTTATTACGCTGGGTTACTATAACTATGGAAGAGTTATATTTGCATATGCATAAGGAATGGACAAATGAAACTGACCCGTGTAGCTAGTTTCTGGGTTCTTTCCTCCATCTTTCTCTCCTCCTTTTATTCTTTCTAACTCCCCTTCTTTTCTTTCTCTTTTTCTCTCTTTTTTTCCTTTCATTTCTTTTTTCAAATCCATTAGTTTTTTTTGGTTTAAAACAATATAAACAGAAATCTATCTTATTAGCCACATTGGCAGTTATTTCGAAAATAACAGTAGTTGAGTGAGGCTTTCTTTCCTTTAATTCCTGGTACATCTTCTAGGAGTTGCCAGAACATTCTTTACTAACAATCAACTCAAGTATTTCAGAATTTTTCTTATACCATTAGGCATGTAGAGAAGTAAAACCATCCTTATGAAGGCTAAACAGTGGCTTAAATTTTTAGTTTCATCGTGAACTGCAGCTTTAGTCTAAGGTTATGATGTAGGGAAGAAAAAACAAGTAACTTTATGGTCATCACAATTGTTCTATCCTTGCTTTCAGACACTTCTGATATGTTTGAGTATACTGTAAGTTTTTCAGCATTTTCTACTGTATCGAGTATTTACTGGATGAGAAACAGCTAACAGTAAGTGCAGAGGTCTTAGTTTCTCCTTGGTTATACAAGCAATGCCAACTTTAAGGAAGAATTTAATCATCAATCTGAGGTACTTACAACCCTGCAGACCCTAGAATGGAAATTGGGTGGGGATTATTTTTTAGGCTTTATCCCTGTTTTGACTCTTACAAATAGCTACAAGATTCAGAATGTTTTAGAATTCTTGATGACTTGCTGTTGCAATAATTCTGTGTATATCACTGATGTTGGAGTGAATGATGACAACTGTGTACTCTTTTGCGTACTCAGAGGAATGGTTAAACCTCAAGATTAAAACACAAAAACTAACAACAAAGCCCTTTCTCTGCATTTGCCTTTACTGTACATCCTGCATTTTCAAATTCCAGACCTTATATAAATTTTTCTTCTCTGTGTTTTACTCAGGAAAACAACAACAACAATAAAACTATGATCAAAACTGAGCTTTAAATTCACAACATTTCCAATTGAACTTTCAAGGTCTTCCTTTATGAACTCCTGCCAAGTCTCTCCCTCTTTCATTCCCAGTCCCCTAGTGGGATGGCAGAATCTGCTGAAGAGTTATTTAATCCAATGTGGGTGCCTTTTCCTGCATTCCATCAATTTGTCTTTTCTATTACATTGAAGGGTCACTTGTTTTTAAGAATGACTCATGAAGCCCAGAATTACTGTTTTCTGAAGAAACATTCTTAAAATAATCAATGCTTATTGATCTTACCTTGAGAATCTTGCACATAATCTCATAAACTGAAAATGTTTTCTCTGCTCGGGTCCAGTCCCAGGTGGTCACCTTTGAAAGATGAGAAAGTAATATGTTATTCATTGTAGAAAGATAACCCCTATTTCTCTCTTAATTTCCTTTGTATACTATGGTAAACAATAAATTAAACATTGGCAATTGTAGTTATTTAGTCTAACAATTGTGAAATTATCCTCATAAAGGTCCATGTATAATGTTTTGATTTCCTCTGTTTTAAACTTTATCGCCATTTCACTTCCTTCTTCAGCTAATATTTTATATTATTTGCTACAATTTCCATTGTGTCCAATGTCCTCAAGTATTTTAAATAATTTGTGTATTTTATATATGTAATATTAAGTATTAATATTCCACATGTAACAATAGTTTTTCTCAGTTTACCCCCACATACACACAGAGTACTAGATATCAATTCTGGCTTTATTTTTTTAAAGACTTAATTTATATTAGAAGTCATTCCAAGAAGTGAATGGCTTTATAACATTGTGAAAACACCAAACACCACAGTGAAGTTATTTCAATTATTTATGTTTGAAACATTTATTTGTCTGTCTAGTTATAAGTAACTATTCAGGATGAGAATAGACTGAGGTATATAAAAATATAATGAATTTTTCCTTGCCTTTCCTGGTGTTTTGAACTTAATGTAGACACAGATATTGAAAATAGAAATGAGCCAAGCTTGATCATTCCTGTATATTATTAGACCTGCAAGTAAGAAGTCTGGCATTTGATATTTATATTCAATAAATATTTATGGGGAGTCTATTTTTGAGCAAGGTACATGTTTCCAGAATCAGGCCATTAGTTGCAATAGGTACGTATAAATATTTAGTGTAAAGCCCAGCAACTAGAATGCAGAGTATAATAGATTATCAAAAATACTATTGATTAAATTTAGACATACCTGAGCAACATAGGTAAGCATTTCTCACTCTCATACATGATAACTCACCATAATTTATTTCTTATTTCTGCAAAGGACCAAAACCCACTCATCTAAACTTAAACACCACAAAAGTTTGGCTATGCTTGAGATAGTCTTTAATGCTGGAATGCATGTTACCAGTTTAATGTTTACTTATTATTATTAGATAACAATAAATTAAATAGTGCCAAATAATTTGGAAAAAAGCCTCTAATTCCCTTTAGGAACAAGGAATTAGTTAAACTGTTTGTTCATCTATAATGAATCTTTAATTTATTCTAATTTTGACTTTCCTCATTAAACTTATTCCTTTAATTTTTTATTCAATTAACAAAATAACTTGTTACATGCTTAGACATATTGCTTAAAATCTTTCCAAAATCTGCTTGGGAATTATAACAGCAATATAATTTGATCCATTATTTTCCAGGTTCTCTACCTAAAAAGAAACTTACTTCTAGATGTTTCAGGAGTTAAACTGCAAATATTTAATGCTAATTCATGTATTTCTTAAGAGATTTTCAAAAACTATTTGATTGTATTCAGTATTTTTTTCTGTATCTGATTTTCAATACACTAATAATATGCTTTTCATTATTGTTATGTAATGTCAATCCATTGTGTCAACATGGAGGAGAAAAATCAGGAAGTTTGGATAAAACCACTTACTGGAGGTGCCAAAAACTTGTAAAGACATGAGCCCCTAAGGGCTAGAAATGTTGGTGTGTACAACCGGTCTTGAAGGGCGTCCTGTTCCCGAACTTCACACCAGCCCATATAGACAATCTATAAGGAAATTGAATATAATTAATTGCAAAAAATTCTTATTTCAGATGTCTTATGTGCATCATCCATATCTTGTGGTTTTTAAGCTCTTATAAAATTATCAAATAAAGTGATGTAAAAACACATTGAACTAGATTTACCTTCAATAAGTATGTACTTCTTAAGAGTTTATGTTTAATCCATGTTTAGAAAGTGTTTGCATGTTTGTTTATGTGATCCAGCCTGGCAAGAGTTAAATCTCCCACTCTACCAGTTCTTAATGGAAACATATTTCTTTGTTCTAGAATCCATTGATTCATCCAATCAGTTTCCTGGATGGTGACATTTTATGATATGGTAATGTGAACCTGGGCAGAATCTTTATGTGCATAAAGAAGGTAAGTCAAAGGGAGATATTTAATGTAATTGTCATTGCTGTGGTGGGGAACACCTGTTTTGTGCCTTTCAGAATAGGATGCTGGCTTCATCACTGATCTCTGATGAATATAGTTTATGTTAGTGTTATGAAAATGCAAAATGACACTGATGCCAACTCTTTTCTTTTTACTCTTAAATACAGGCAGATCAATTTCCCAAGGAAAGTCACGTGAGATAAGAATTTCTCCCTCTTTCCATCATTTGATTGCTGTGAGACTAAAATATGTACATAAACATTTGTTAAATAAATATTACATTCTTGGCAATGTAGTCATTTGTCATTTCATTTACCTCTTACCACAACTCTATGCCATAGAACTATATGGGAGGATTCTACTTCCCATCTCATGTAACTTTGGTTTTATGATTGGCAGAGTGTTGTTTTCAGCTTTTAGGCTTACATTTGTTTTTCTTTGTAACTTGCTTTGACCACTGGGATAATAATGGACATGGCACAAGAACAGTTTGGGTTGGATTCTTATTTCTGCCACTGCCCAGAGAGGAACATAACCAAGTAGCCTTTGTTCCCAGAAAACTAGAAACCTGTGGAGCTTACCAGAGCCCAACCTACCAGCTGGACACAAGTTTAGCCAACTTCAGCATAAGTCAACTTGCAGCAAGAAATAAATACTTATCATTGTATTCCTCTGATTTTTGAGGTGGTTTGTTAAGTAGTATTACTGTGGTAATAGTTGACTAATAACAATTCAAGAATGTGAAATAAGATCTGTCTGATCACAAATCCAATGTTCTTTCCAACATATTATATTGTCTCTACAAAATAATTGGATTTGTCAATTATCTTATTATCTCAGCTTGCCTTACAATAAGCTCTGAGATACAGCCACTGTACTTTTGCAAATTAAAGAAATTTGATTTAAATAAATTATCTTACAACTTAATCAAATTTGATATATGTTAGAACTAGAACTTGAACCAACACCGCTTGCTCTTTTAATTAAACTACGCATTCTCCATCTCTTAGATTACCAATGTATTTGTGAAATTTATACCACTTGGGACACTTCATAGATTTCACTGGTTAATAATAATAATATAAGAAGAAGAAAACAGCTATGCGCATTTATTATTTTGTATTGCTTCTACGGCTAGGTAGATATTTTATCAGATAAAATCTTAATTTTAAAGAATAAGTGAAGCTTACTGGCAGACTATCCCATAAAGAAAAAAAAAGGATTCAGTTACCTATAGAAGTCTATATAATATATCAAAACAATTAAGTGAGTTAAAAGAAAATAGGTTATGATTAGTCTACACTTCCAGTAATTGTGTACTAAGCAATTCAGATGATCCATGAAATTAAGTCTATTTTAAAAACTGGACAAAATACATGTTCTTTTAATTTGCTAAAGAACATTATATATTTAACAAAGTGGTAAAGAATTACCAGGAAAAATCCATAATAATATGGAAATCAAGAGCTGTGAATCCAAATTTGAGTTCAATTTTTGCCTTAGGAGCCCTTTCTAATCTAGAAATAGTAGATGGGTGGGACAGGTTTAGGCAGAAAGCATTAAAATCCAGAGTGCTTCAGGTATGGAAGCCTTAGTAAAAATTCTCTGTTTTTATTTAAAATCACAAATGCCTACATCCTAACAACAATTATGAAGCAGAAGTAACGTCACTAATCACTTGAAAGGCCTAGAGCATAGATTTGAGTCATTTGGATGGACTAGAATTTGCCAACCTTGAAATGATTTATGATTATCTTCAATTACAGTTCTACCAGGCTCCTGGCTAAAGGAAATGGAAATGCTGTCTGGACGAAGATACTATCAGGCTATGCTTCAAATTACTTTAAAAAAAATCTGTTTCAACAATACAATGCCTGGAATGCAATAAAATAAACAATTGTATGAGGAAATGAAACATTATTAATGAACTCAAACACATGAGGAAAAAAGCATGTTCAACAAAAATAACAGACAACAGAAGACAACATTTGAGCATTCCAGATTTCAGAGTTTTCCGACATATATTAAATTAATTATGCTTACTATGTACAAGAAATTAGACACATGTCTGAAATTTTCATCAGAGAATAGGACACTCTAAAACTGACATAACAGGTTTTAAAATGAACAAATTAGAAATTAAATAAATATATTAATTTTAAAAATAAAAAATAGCAATAGTATTTAACAACAGATTAGAGGCAGCTAAAGAAATAATTAATGAATTTAATTATGGATCAATAGATAATGTCTAGAAAGATCACTCAGGATATCCAAGTTTGACAGCAGAGAGCAAAATGAAAGAAAAAGGTGTTAAAGGAGAAAGAATAAACCATTTTTTCATTTGCGTTCCAAGCAAAGGGAAGAAAGTAAATGGGCTGAAGAAATGGTTGGAGAGACATTGGCTAATAACTTTCTCATTTGGGTTAAAATCCACAGATATAGAAGATAAAACAAACAAAATGAAGAACAATATAAAGAAAATCTCAACCAGACAACTTATCGTGACTCTTCAGGCACACCAAAGACACAAAATAACTTATTAAAGACTTCAAGAGTCTGGAAATCTGGTGCTGGCTTCCAGAAATCCTTGAGGTTCCTTGACTTGTATCTCTGCCTCCAATCACATGGCAATCTCTTTTACCTTGTGTCTGCTCTTCTGGTCTCTGCTAACTTCTTACTTCTCCTGTGGCTTTCTCTGACTCTTCCTTCTGATTTCTTCTCTTCATAATACCTCTAGTAATATGGATTAAGACCCACCCTGTTCCAGTTAGCCACACTTTAACTAAAAATAACATATTCAAAAGGTCTCATTTATAATGGGTTCACATCCACAAGAATGTGGATTAAGATGAGAACATGTGTTTGTTGGGGTACAAAATTCAGTCTACCACAGTCCATCCTCTTGACCCCAAAAATCATAGTTGTTCTAGTTTGCTAAAAGCTGCTGAAAGCAATATACCAGAAATGGGTTGGCTTTTCCAATGGGGTGTAATTGCTTGCAAGCTTACATTTCCAAGATTGAGAAGTGTCCAAAGAAAGGCATCATCAGGTAACACTCTCTCCCCATAGACCAGCTGGGGTGATCCTGGACTCCTCTGTCACATGGGAAGGCACATGGAGGCATCTGCCAGTCTCTGCCTTCTCCTCTGGGCTCCATTACTTTCAGCCTCTGGCTGCAACATCTTTGGCTTTCTCCCTCTCTGAGCTCCTGTGTCTTTTCTTTCTATCATTATCTCATTTATAAAAGACTCCAGTAAGAGGATTAAGACCCACCCTTGGTCACCCCTTACTGAAGTAATCTAATCAAAACATCCCACCTAAAATAGAGTCACACCCACAGGAATTGATTAGCTCTAAGAATTTGATTTTCTGGAGTCCCTTTAGACTCAAATTGTCTATACTCCACCATTTAAACCCAGAAAAACATGTTTTTTCCATATGCAAGATACATCTTTCCATCACAATATCTCAAAAAGCCTTTAATCATTTCAGTAGTAATATTAAGAACAAAGTCTCATCAAAATCAGTTAAAGATGTGGTTTGTCCTGAGGCAAAATTTCTCACTTGCTATGGACCTCTGAAACTGAGAAAAGTTATCTGCTTCCAATATACAAAAGAGGGTCAGTCATAGGATACACATTCTTGTTGCCATAAAGAGAAATTGGAAGGAAAACAAGGGTCATGGGTTACAAACAGTGCAAAAACCTACAGGGCATAATACATTAGATTTCAAAGTTTGAGAGTCATGTATGGAAACATGATTTTTTTTTTGTAAGATGACATTTTTATTAGTGCATTGTCTTTTTTTGTAATTTTTAAAAAGAAGCTTTAAATTATATAAATGATACATCAAAAACATAGGGGAGTTCCATACACCCTACCCCTTACACACTTTTCCCCATTAACAACATCTTTCATTAGTGTGGTACATTTATTACAATTGATGAATACATATTGAAGTATTGCTACTAACTATGGTCTATAGTTTACTTTATGGTTTACATGTTGCACCACACAGTTTTATAGGTTTTGACAAAATGTATATTGGCCTGCATCTGTCATTGCAATGTCATGCAGAACAATTCCAATGTCCCCAAAATGCCCCATTTACACCTATTCTTCCCTCTCTCTCCTTTTAGAACCTCTGGTGACCACTGTCTTTATATCAATGTTACAAGTTCTTCCATTTCTAGAATAATAATAATAAGTCTACTTTAGTCCATTGCTGCACTCCCCCTTTATATTTGTTCATTCCTCAATCTTGAGGATTTTGGGATGGTGATGCCCATTCTGCTTCCAATTGAGAAGGGACTTAGATCCCGTGGGGTAGATGGATGAAACTGTCTTGCTTGCCATTGTAGATACTCTCTGTTTTTTTTTTTTTTTGGGTGGGGATGCACATTCTCCATATGATCCTTTTGTTAGTTGTCCTAGGTGAATCTGATGAACTGGAGAATAGGTGTTGGCTGCAACTCTGCTGAGATTCAGAGCTCTACTGGCGTATGTACAATCAGAAGATTTAAGTCTCTAGGACACATATTTAATGGGTATAGTGCTAATTATAGATGCAAATAAACGGGGCATAAGAACCATATGTGGGAAAATTATAAATGAGTCCAACTCTGAGACATTGGGGGCATAGGTTATGATATAGTCCAAGGTAAGGCCCACTGACAAGATGCCAAATTCCTGGGGTTGTCTGCCTTTACTATAGTATCTAAATGTCTAGAGCCCACAGGAGGCCTGCTCTTTTAGGCACTGTTTACTGTGGCAGTCAGTGAGAGCCTCCTAAGATGAGCATAAGCATAGCCTCTGGAATGATCTCCTGACTCACTTTGAAATTTCTTAGCCATAAAAACTCATTTGCATTTACTATTTCCCCCTTTTGGTCAAGGTCTTTTTCCAAATGAATCACTAGTTGGCACTTGGTAATAATCCTTCAGTGCCAGGAAGGCTCATCCCTGGAAGTCATGTCCCACACTGGGGGGAAGGTACTGAGTTTATATGCTGAGTTTGGCTTAGAGTGAGTCCACATTTGAACAGCAAAGAGGCTTTCAGGAGGTAATTCTTAGGCAATATATAATACTAGGCTAAGTTTCAATTTCACAAGAACAAGGTTCATAGTGCAAGCATTAACATCAAGGGCCTGGTGTCCTGGTCTGTTCTCCTTTGCTAGACACTGTCCATGTACTCTAGGGATTCTTGCCACTCTATTAGAGAATGTAGCAGGAAGCCCTGGAAGGGAACTCAATATTATTTCAGTTATCCTGTGTGTCTCCACCCACTGAGACAACCCCCTGTGACCAATTGAACACATTCATATTCCATAGAGGAATGCCCCAGGTACACCCCTCCCCACACATTGCCCCACCACTGACTCCCTACCCCAGTGATCCTCCCCTGCCACAGTTGCGACACTTCTGCAGTCCAAAACTGACCCAAAAACAAAACCAAAAATAAATAAATAAAAATAATTTTAAAAAGTTTTTTTAATTGTGTCTTTCATCATCATAAGATCTGTTATCTTTTATTTATAGTGACAATTTCTTCCGTTTGTTCCCCCAGTGTCTTATTTCTTTTTTTCTTTTGTCACTTTATTTTCAAAGAAGATTTGTTACTGAAAATTCACACAGAAATATAGGAGATTCCCATATTCCCTACTCTCTCCCCCTCTCATATTTTCATCTATCAATAACAACTTACCAGAGTTTGCTACATTTATTACAAATGATGAACAAATATTGAAGCATTGCTACTAACCATGGTTAATGGTTTACATTATAGTTGACATTTTGCACCATACACTTTTATAGGTTTTTATGATATGTATAATGGCCTGTATCCATCATTTCAAGATCATGCAGAACAATTCCAATGTCCTAAAAATGCCCTATGTTGGATGACTAACCATCATTAAGATGTCTGTCATAACCAAATTGATTTACAGATTTAACACAATCCCACTAAAAATATAATAGCACTTTCTACTGAATTAGAAAAGCCAATCATGAAATTTATTTGGATTGGTAAATGGCTCCAAATAGCCAAAAACATATTGTAAAAGAAAAACGAAATTGGAGGAATCATACTAGCTGACTTTAAAGTATATTACAAAGCTACAATGGTCGAAACTGCATAGTATTGGCACAAGGATAGACATACTGACCAATGAAACAGAATTGAGAGTTCTGATATAGATCCTCACCTATATGGTCAACTGATATTTGACAAGGCCACTAAGCCTACTAAACTGGGACAGAATGACCTCCTCAACAAATGTTATTGGGAAAACTGGATATCCAAAAGAATGAGAGAGAATCACCATCTCATGCCTTATGCAAAAATTAACTCGAGATGGATCAAAGATCTAAATTTAAGAGCCAAGACCGTAAAGCTCCTAGAAGATAATGTAGGGAAGCATCTATGAGATCTTGTAGAAGGAAATGGTTTCATGAACTTTACACCTAAAGTGTGAGCAATGAAAGAAAAAATAGATAAATGGGAACTCCTCAAAATTAAAAACTTTTGCACTTCAAAGGAGATTTTCAAGAAAATGAAAAGGCAGCCTACTCAATGGGAGAAAATATTTGGTCACCATCTGTATCAGTCAGCCAAAGGGGTGCTGATGCATAATACCAGAAATCTGTTGGCTTTTATAAAGGGTATTTATTTGGGGTAGAAGCTTACAGTTACCCGGCCATAAAGCATAAGTTACTTCTCTCACGAAAGTCTGTTGCCACGTGTTGAAGCAAGATGGCTGCTGGTCTCTGCAAGGGTTCAGGCTTCCTCTTGCTCTTAAGGATCCAGGGTCCCCAGGCTCTTCCAATATCAGCTGAAGGCTGGGATAAATCTCGTTTCTCTCCCAGGGCTTGTTTATCTCTGGGCTCAGCTGCTCTGGTCTCTCCACAATGTCAGCTGTAGACTATCAGGCCTTCTTTCATCCCGGGGCCTCTGCAGTGTCTATAGAGCCATCTCGATCCCTCTGTGTTCTTCTCTGCCTATTTACATCCCGGGGCTCCAGCTCAAAACTCCAACCTTCTTCTCTGGCATGTTGTTTTCTCTGTGAGTCCCTTTCATTCCAGGCTGGCAGTGGTTCCCTTTATACAGATTTTTAGCACTTTGGCATTGTTTATGAATTCCAGAAATAAATATTGGATTATGTTTGTGAACTGGTCTGTTCCTCTGGGCTTGTTCCCCTTTATTTTGGATTATTATTAAATTCAGAGGTTTCACTTTTACTTGATTAAATTATGAATAGGACTTTGATTTGGCCATGTCAGTAGGACATTGAGTCCCTGCTCCCTTGGTGGGTGGGGACTCACAGAGAAAACCATGGCAGAGGAGAGAGTTGGAGTTTTGAAGCTGGAGCTCTAGGAAATAAATTCACAGAGAAGTAGATACATGAGGAAAGAGAGAAGGCTCCATTAAACACTGCAGAGGCCCCAGGAAGAGAGAGAGAATGATAGCCTACAGCTGACCTTGTGGAGAGAACAGAGCAGCTGAGCCCAGAAAGAATCAAGCCCCGAGGAGAGAGATAAATCCTTATGCCAGCCTATAGCTGATATTGGAAGGAGCTGGGACCACTGGAGCCTTAGGAGGAAGAGGAAGGCTGAACCCTTGCAAAGATAGCAGCCATCTTGCTCCAACATGTGGCAACGGGCTTTGGTATGAAGTAACTTATGCTTGATGACCTTGTGACTGTTAGCTTCTACCCTAAATAAATACCCTTTATAAATGCCAACAGATTTCTGGTACTTTGTATCAGCACTCCTTTGGCTGACTAATACACAGATATCACAAAAACTTGTTGGTTTCATATGAAACACACAGGGGTCCAATCCATCAGGTATTTCCACAGATCCTTCCTGGATAACTGCCTTTCCTCACTTGCCTTGAAATGGCTGACCATTTCCATGTTCAGTTAAGTCCTCACATGAGGCACTGTTCTCTGGGGATTCACTTTCTGAAAGCTCAGAATTTTCCAAACCATCAATTTCTGGTTTCTCTCTGCCAAGGAGTTCAATTTTCAAATTATTCCTTTCCACTCACATTTTGCTATAAGCTGCAGGGAGAAGTTAGG
The DNA here is from genome assembly GCA_029593785.1 of Cabassous unicinctus. Lineage (NCBI taxonomy): Eukaryota > Metazoa > Chordata > Mammalia > Cingulata > Chlamyphoridae > Cabassous > Cabassous unicinctus. Next base: position 15,989 of record JAQZBX010062731.1, read on the forward strand.
CTGAGCTTTCCACATTATTTTTTTAATCTCCTCAGCTAAATATCCAGGCCCATCATTTTCAAATTCTGCTTTCCATCTGACATCTGTACTCAATTTTGTCAAGTTCTCTGCCACTTTAAAACAAGGGTTGCCTTTCTTCCAGTTTGCAATAACATATTCATTTCTGTTTAAGGCCTCTTCTACAAACAGTCTCTTCAAAGCAATCTAGGCCTTTCCTATCAAGCATCTCATAATTCTTCCTGCCTCTACTCACTAGCCAATTAAGAGGCCTTTTTGGCATTTTTAGTATTTGCAGTAGTAGCCTGCACCCCATGTTCCTGGCACCAGAATCTGTTTTAATGTGCTAAAAGCTACCAAAGGCAAAATACCAGAAATGGGTTGAGTTTTACAATGGGGCATATATTAGACAGCCAAATGGTGTCTAATATCAGAAATTGGTTGGTTTTTATAAAGGGTATTTATTTGGGGTAGAAGCTTACAGTTACCAGGCCATAAAGCTTAAATTATTTTCCTCACCAAAGTCTATGGCCACGTGTTGGAGCAAGATTGCTGCCAACAACTTCCAGGGTTCAGGCTTCCTGGGTTCCTCTCTTCCTGAGGCTTGCCTCTCTCTTGGCTCAGTTGCTCTGTTATCTCCACAAGGCCAGCTGTAGACTATTAGGTAAATGGCTTGTTTCTCTTTTGGGGTCCTTCTCTCTTTCCTCATGATGAAGCTCCTCTGTGTGCTTACTTCCCAGGGCTCCAGCTCAAGACTCCAGCATCAAAATTCCAACTCTGTCCTTTGCCATGTCTTTTATCTGTGAGTTCCCACCCACCAAGGAGCAGAGACTCAATGATCTACTGA
>JAQZBX010062732.1:0-16825 GCA_029593785.1 Cabassous unicinctus
GGGCTTCACACATGTGCCTACAGGAGGGCTCTACATGTGCACCTGAAGGACGGGCTTCGTCTGGGGTCTGGAATTGCCACCGCACAGCCAGCTGAGTTCACTGTTCCAGCCTGGGCAGAACCAGCAGCTCACACACAGCCGCCCCCGGCCTTGCTGGGGACAATTCCGGAAGGACTTCCTGGCCCCACAGCTGTGACAGAGCAGGCCAGTGGAGGCTAAGGAGCAGGTGGTGGCCACCAGCCAGGACGAGCCCAGGCCCTTTCTAATAGACAGCGCCCCAGTTCTCACCTGCTCCCCTCCCCAGGAGAGGAATGGCCTTTTGAGTAAATATAACCTGAGCTCCCAGACGAGAGTGGATGGGACATCTGTGGCCCACCGTGGCCTCATGGGGCCTGGAGGGGCTCTGGGCCTGGAAGTCACTCCCCCACCCCAGGATGGCAGGGGGAGGGGAAGCAGCTCCCCTCTGATGAGATGAGGGGCTTGAGGATTAGGCCAGGGGACTCCTTAAACTGGCTCTTAAATCCACTCGCTGTTCCCCAGGACACCGGAACACTTTTGAGCTAAAAAAGGCACATCCTACAGCAGCCATGACTCAGCAGGAAAAGGGCAGAAACCTCCAGCTAAGGGACACCAGGCCCACTCTGCCCACTCCTGGCATGGGCCTGGGTCGGGTCAGGCCAGAGACTGGCCATGAGCTGAGGGGCTGCTTACTATGCCTGGGACCCAGGGCCATCTGCAGAACCCCCAGAGGAGATGGAGACCTTGCCAAGCTCTCTGCATCAAGAACCTTCCCCTCCAAGGAATGGAAAGAGGCCCCAGGTCACAGAGGGGCTGGATGGGGAGGGGGCTCAGTGCCTCAGCCCAGATGGAGCCCAGGGGAAACTCAATAGCCGACAGGTAGGTCCAGCCCTGAACTTGCTGCTCAAAATGCAGCTCACCCATGACCCGGCAGCACCACGGAATATTGTAGAAATGCAGACTCCCAGTTCTGCACCAGACCTCTGGAATCAGACTCTCCTTGTAACAAGATCTCTAGCTGACTCCGAATCAGCACAGACATGGTTACGGGGAGCCTCAGGGGTCCTCCCTCCCCCGGGGTCCAGGCCATGGAGGCTCCCCCCGGCCCCTGGGCTCAGTGACCCCAGTGAACGGGGACGTGTTGCTCCACTCTGGCGGGGAGGCATGCCTGGCACATGGCAGGCCACATTTCATGGGCGTGGGCACACAGGCACGAGGGCCTCCTGCAAACATGGCAGCGAGTTGCTGTGGCTGTGGCTCCAAGGGCTGCCATCCTCCCATCCTTTTTCTCCACTCCCCCCAGCCACCCTTATAGCTGGTGCCTCTGTCCATGGAGCCTGTCCAGGCCCCAGCCCCACCCCATCTGGGGGCCCCAAGACAGGCCACAGCACTGTCCCCTGCTTCCCACTTCCTCCTGGGCTCTTGCCCGCACAGCGGCACCCCTGCTCAGCTACAGGACCCTTTCTTGGCTGGCTCACCACTTGTCCTGAGCCCTCGGTAAAATGCACCAGATGGTAGGACCTAGGCAGCCAAGGGGCGTCCTCGTGCCCCCCCACCCCCAAGGCCTCCCAGGTATCCCCCCTAGGCCTCGGCTCCCCTGACATCTTCAGCTGGAAGTCTCCTGCAGGGCCTGGGGGCTCCCTCCCTCCCACCACCACTAAGTCCAGCCACCCAGTCTGGCTGCAGCCCAGCAAGAACAGGGGAGGCCTGGAATTGAGGAATGATGTGTCTTCTAAACCACATTATACCAAGAAAGCCACATAAACACTCTAAATAAGCCTCAAAAAGAGAAATAAGACTGTTTTACCACTGAATCAATTCACCTCTAATTTTAATGCTGGGAGAAGGTGTTTTATCTTAATGACTCATTATTTTATCATACGGTGAGCAATAAACCTCCTTCCTGTGTTTGCAACCAGCTTTGCACAGACAGAGCTGGGTCCTGGTTTTAGTAGTGGTTTTATAGAACACTCCAGATTCCGTTTAATACAAAGTCTGGCACTTAATTAGTCTCCGCCAGCTCCTCGGGCACTGCGCTGTGGCATGTGCTCGGGGCCATAAACGCGGCCCTGGCAGCCTCCTCAGCAAAGCCTCCCGTGGCCCAGGCCCTGGTAGGCTACCCCTCCTGCTGCCAAACATGCGGAGCACACGCCTTGTGAATTCGGGGCTCCCTGACCCCCATCTCAGTTTGATGGGCCCGTGTCACCCAGAGGTGGCCAAACCCACCGCACCCTTCCTGCAGGCCTGCCACCGTGCCGGCCAGGGCCTGGCTTCAAATGCCCCAGCATGTGCACGTGATCCCATGGGGAGCCGAGCCCGGGGGCGTCCTCTGCCCCCTTGCCTGGGGAGAGCCACCACATGCGGGAAAGCAGGCAGCACGGCTCCAGCCCTTCGGCCGTGGGGGAGATCCGAGTGGCTGGCCCGGGAGGGGGGTCAAGGACACAGGGCGCAGCCTGGCCTTGCCAGGAGCCCCTGTGGGCGTGAGGCAGAGACATGGGCTTGTTGTCCTCTCCTAGGGCCACGGCTGTGTCCCCGCATGCCTGAAAGCCGAGCATGAGCAGACGGACTCGGAAACATTAAACTATGTGGGAGCCCCCGGGACCCCTGGGAGCTTCCTCTGTGAACTCCCTCCAGAGTTTCTTCTTGGTTGTTTGAAACGTGAAATCCCCTCCAAGGCAGTGACCCACACAGCCAAAGCCCTAGCTCAGGACACTTCACCCAACATGTAATAAAGCCCCTGCCTCAGAGCTGACCCTGTAAGATGGACGAACCTGTAGGACGGATGAACCCGCGTCCCATCAGTAGGAGGCGAGCCAACTTCCTTTCATTTCTATAAAAACCTCCTGCCCTCCCTAGAAGCTAGAAGCTACTACCTTATGGTGTCTGCAAACTCGACTCCAACTTGTCCTTGAAGTGCTAAGGCCGGGCAGCCCCCCAGCTGTCAGGGGATGTACCCCCGGGACCCCATGCAGCGTACCACGCTCCATGAAGGGGCGTCTCCGCCAGGGACTCCAGCTGAGGGTTGAGGCTTCCGGAAGGGTGAGTGTGAGAGTCAGAGAGAGGGAGGGGGAGGGAGGGGAGGTGCCTGCTCAGCCCTGTCCCTCGACTGCACCCCTGTGGGGTGCGACCGTCATGAAGACGAGGTGCCCCTGAGGCCAAGCTCTCCCTAGGTTCATTCCCTCTGCCCAGCTTTTCCTCTCACATTTGTTTCTATTCCCAAATGGGTCTTGGAGCTGCCTGGTGAGACTCTGTGGCCACAGATTTGGGACCCCCCCCACCAGGAGCGCAGTTACCCCGCCCCCTTGGCTGCTGCCCTCTACCCCTACCCCATGGCCCAGCTCGTGTTGAGTGATTTTTAGGGGCTGCTTTTCTCATTGCTTTTTTCCTGGAACTTTGCGTGGCCTGCTTAAGTCTGTCAATGCAGAAAATCCAGGAAGCCCTGGAAAGCTTCATTGAAACTCAAATGTTGCAGCCTCTGGCCCAGCCAATCAATTTTGTCACTAATAAGGAATGGAAATAGGACGTGACAAGAAAAATCCCAGCTTCCGCATAAAAGGGCTTCTCTGCGTGGCTTCAGAGAGGCTGCCGTCTGCTCAGGCTGTGGACCCCTCATGCCCAGCCCCTTCTCCCTGGCCCACGGGACGCAGCTGACCAGTACCCACTGGCTGCTGGGGACACCTCCCCTAGGCGCGTGGCCCCAGCTGGCCTCCTACCAACTCTGAACAAGCTCTGGGGCTGGGATCATGGAGGACTCAGGTGAGCGCTCAGCACCCTGACTCACTCTTGCAAGCCCACACAGGCGCAAGCCCACACAGACGCATGCGGGCATGCGTGTGCAGCCCTGGCTCGAGATCTAGTGCCTCAGAGAGTCTGGGCATGGCCTGGGCCCACCAAAGCTGGGACCCTGGGCTGGGAGAATAAAGGGCAGGTTGGCTGGTGACCCCACAGACAGGCCGGCGCCCTGGCCCCGTGGAGGGGGCGTCGGTGATCAGGCCTTCTAAGGGCCCACTGAGATGAGGCTCCCTTGAACCAGGTGGGTGGTCCCCACACGGCCAAAGTCCCTAGAGAGGGGAGTGAAGCCGTGTGAGGGACACAGAGGCGCCGGCCCAGGAGTCCCAAGGAAGCATGGCCTGGCGAGTGACGCGGGGCTCCTAGCCTCCGGAGCCACATGATGGTGGATACCTGCTGTCCGCACCACCCCATCGCTGGCACGACAGCCCTGGCAAGCCGAGGCCCTGAGGAGGGGAGTGAGCGGCAGCCCCAGGGCAGGGCCCTCACCAGCGTGTCCCAGAAGAGCCTGGACAGAGCGCCTGCAGCCTCTCCTGGCCGCCCCCCACCCCCCTGCCCTCTCCAGCTGGCCCCCAAGACGTTGCCAGAAAAACAGCTGTAACAGGCAGTTTTTGGGGGTCCCTGCCTCAGCTGTGGTTTATGTATGGCCCCCCAGGCAGTGGCTTGCGGGGAGGGTCTGGCTTTATAAATAAACTTTATCACGATAATTATGGCTCCTGTAGAGAGCTGAGGATTTTACAGCCTCTTGGAGGTCATGAATAATAGGGGACCAGAGCAGGGCCTGCATTTGTTAGCGCACAATGGGGCCCAGAGGTTCCCATTGTCTTGACTGTGGGGGCGCCGGGGCCATCCTGTGTGTCAGGATGGAGCCGACCAGCTGCCTGGCACCCCGAGCCACCCACGTGCTCAGCTTCTGAATCTAGGGGTTCCGGATGGCCCTAACAACGGAGGGGCCCCACTTCCGCCTGAGAAAGAAGAGCCCTGGGCCCCGATCCTGCGCTTCCAGCCTGTGACCCCAGGCAGGACCCCAGCCCACTGAGTCTGCAGACTGGGGAAGAGCAGAGCGTCTCACCCACGGCAGCGCCAGGCGCTGACGAGCAGCCACGCGCCCGACCAGCACATGGCTCGCCAAGACGCGGCAATGCCAGTCCCTGCACCCCATGCCCAACCCTGACGCACACCCCTGGACTTGTACGGGGCCCTTGAGAGGATGCTTTGCTTGCCTCCAGTGATGGGAGACTCACTGCCTGGTTCTGGCTGCTCCTCATACAGCTGGGCCCCATGAAGGACAGCTGTGGCACCAGGTCCCTAGCCCCTTCCCCTTCCTCTCCTGCCTTCTCTCCTGAGCCTGCCCCTTGGCCCCACTCCCCCATCTCAACAAGGTGCCCTGGACATGCTCTCCCATGACCCCTCATGGCCATGTCCTCACCCCACCTCTCCTGGTGGCTGGCATGGAGGCCGTTCTCCCCTGGGCCCTGGGCTCCCCCTGAAGGCTCCCCAACCCCCAGGCCTCGCCCGCTCGTCTCCTGAGCTGGCTTCTCCCCACCGACCTCTCCACGCTGGACCTCCTAAACCCTCTGTCTCCAGCCCCCACACCCCAGATGTCGAACAAGCATCTTGAGTCAACCAGCTCTCGCTTTTCAGGTGCCCCCAGAGCAGCCCTGCCATCTGTGGTCAGCAGAGCAACAACCTCCGCGGTGGCCACGTCCTGTCCCAGGGACCCATGGAACCGTGACCCACAGAAGGCAGCTAAAGGTGAGATGGCACAGAGGCTGCTGGCTGGCAGCTCAAAGGGGGACCCCGATTACCCAGGAAGAGAGCAGAGAAGTCTGTGGGGCCAGGTGGGCAGGGCCTGGGCGGCCGCCGTCGACTTTAATAACAGAGGGCAGGCCGTAAGCCAAGGAAGCCTCCAGAAGCTGGGGCGGGTAAGGGAAGCCTCCAGCCCTGCCGCCACCTTGATTTTAGGACACTAGAGCCCCAGAATCCTGAGAAACCTGCCACATCTGCACCACCTGTCATGGCAGCAAGAGGAGCCCATGCACGGTCCCCAGCCAGCCCTCCATGAGCAGGTGCTGTGAGCTTGGCCGCCAAAGGTGCCCACGCCCCCTCCACTGGCCACAACACTGCAGTGGCCCCTCCACTGCCTCCCCGCCCCCGTCCCCACAGCTGTGCCTGTGGCCTCTCCACACGGCAGCCCGAGTGTCCGATCGAACCTAGTCGGGCCGGGTCCCTTGCTTGCCCTGTCCCCATCTGGCTGGCACCAGGCCCTGCCCACGCCCTGCTCACCACTCAGAGGGGCGTCTCTGCCTGGGACCCCCACGCGAGCCCTGCCCAGAACTACCTGACCGCCCGCCGCAGAGAGGACTGCCCTGAAGACACGCTCTCACAGCTGCCGGATGGAGTCAGCAATTCAGGAGGGGCCTGGCTGCGGGACAGAGCCGTGACCCCAGTGAGGTTGGGCCACTGAGGTCTGGCAGCGGAGCTCGCCATCCTGAGTGGACGTGACGTAGTGGCCAACAAGCAGGGCCTGACTTCACCCACACCCTGCTGGGGGTGTCCCAGGAGGATGGGGGCCCGGGTCTCCACCCGCCGCCAGCCTCAGGCTCCCTCCTGCCTTCAGGGGCCCCAGACATCTTTCTGCTTCTTCGGCCTCGGCCTCACTGGGCCTCGGATGGGGGCCGCCAGCCGGCTCCCCATTCTCCCACCTCCTGGAGCAGCTGCTGTTTCCTCCCTGGCCCTTGGGGACCTGGGGCCCCTCAGCCTCCCATTCCCCCAACACCCCTGCTGATCGGGCCCTGCTCAGAGGCCTCGGGGCCTGTCCCCACCCCTGGCCATGGGGTGGGATTCCTGAATCCAGCCAGAGGAGCTGCGGAGCAGCCCGGAGAGAGGACAGAACTGGCACCCCATGGGCTTGACAACACGGAGGTCCCCGTGACATGAGGCGGCCTTGGCTGTGTTGCCAGGGACAGAAAGGTCCAAAGCCCCCCACCCACCCTTTCCCTTCTGTAGCCTCACAGGCCACAGGACCACACAGCTATGAGGTGCCTTCTGCCTCCCTGAGGGCGCCTGAGGACAGGCATTGTATCATCACCGGGGCCCCAGCGGCGGGGCAGACTGTGTGAGCAGCCTCTGGACGCACGTGTGTGCGGGGTGGGGGGAGCTCTGAGCAACCTTTTGCAGGCCGGAAATGGGGCTCCGAGAGACCAGGAGCTGCCGGGGTCATTGGGCTGGAGGGGGCAGAGCTGGGCCTGAGCCAGGGTCTTTCCCTCCCTGATGGTACTGCCCAGCCATGGGTGCCCACCAGCTCCCCGCAGCAGAGGAGCAGGGTGTGGCCCCTTCCCCCAGCACCTCTGCAGTGTCCCTGGCACCAGCCAGTCCCTGAGGCTGCCCAAGGCCTGACCGAGGACTCTGGAGAAGCCATTGGAGGAGACGCACATGGGGGGCAGAGCAGGGGGGTGCGGCACATGCTTTTATCAGGTAAGGCACCGCCACACCTAGAAAATGCTGGTAAACTGCCCCCAGCAAACTGCTGGAGCAGTGCAGCTCGGTCTCCTGGGAAGTGGTGGCAGAGACGGTCACCAGGCCAGGAGCGCGGCTGAAGGTGGGGACAGTGTCCTGGATCCAGGACCGGATCCTTTCACAAAGCCATGCTGCCAGCAAGTCCCCCATCCTGGGCCCTCCCTAATGGTGTCGTTTGTAAATAAAGTTTTATTGGCACACAGCCATGCCTGCTTGCCTACACATTCTCTGGCTCTGTCCTCACTGAGTGCGGCCCACGGAGCCTCAAGCATCTGCTTTCTGGCTCTAACAGAAAAGCTGCCGGCTCCTGCCCTCGAGTGAGGTGGCCGCAAGGGCCGTGGTGGGGTGTGGGCCAGTGTCCAATGTGATGAGTGCATGGAGGAGTCTCCGAGGGGCAGTCACCCTCCCAGCCCTGTACACCCCGTGTACCGTGGGGTCCTTTAGCTTCCCTCAGCGAGAAGCACCGCCGCCTCTCATGGGGCCCCCTGGAGCAGTCGAAACCCTCCACACCAATAAGGGACAGGCCCAGGCTCGGAGCTGGTGCCCACGGCCACCTGCAAGGACCCGCTCAGACCGACCGGTGCAGGGCTGCCACACGCACCAGCCAATGCACCAGCTTGCTGTGTGACCTCGGCAAGTTGCCTGGCCTCTCTGAGCTGCCATTTCCTATCCACAAATGTGGGGCAAAACCATCCCTGCCGTGCATGGCGGCCACGAGCGTCGGCCCCTCTGACCCATGTGCGGCCCCACCTGCCAGCCTGCAGGGGCAGCCCTTGGCCTTTTCCTCCTGGACCCTAGAGGAGACACCGCCCTGTGGCCTCAGGGCTGCACGCTGGGCAGCAGCTGGATGGTGGTCACCCCCTCCTGCAGCGCCACACCCGGCCAGCCCCCCACACCCCGCACCCAGCCTGTCCTGCCCCTGAATTCCGATCCGTGGGTCTTTTCAAGAGCTCCAGAATGGGCTGAACCTCATGTGCTCCTGGGACGCGGTCTGGGTGGATGCCTCGGGCAGGATGGGGCCACGCAGCGGCCACTCCTGGGGTCTGCAGGCCCTGCCGGGGAACGGCCCTTCCTCTCGGGCTGGCTCTAGTGCTGGCCATGGGCCGCTGCTATTTCTGCCCAAGGGGAGTGGTAATTATAGCACAGCCCAACCAGCTGGCTGAGGTCCAGCATGACCCGCGGCTCCCCAAGGTGGGCGGGCAGCACGTCCAGACCCGCACCCCCAGCGTCCACCTTCGAGGGGGCAAGAGGGACAGCGCAAGGGGCCAGGGCCAGACCGGGGCTTGGAGGTGCCGCACGCAGGCGGAGAGGCCGCCACAGGTGAGCAGATGGAATAAGGAACGGGCATGGCACACTGGGGGCCTGACCAGAGCGCGGGGCCTGGGGCCTGGGGCCTGGAACCGGCACAGTCCGGGGAGGACAGGCTCCGGGCGCCCAGTGCTCTCTGCGCCTGTGGCGGGGGGCACTCAGCAACGCCCAAGGACCCCCGAGCTTCAAGCCCATCCTCCCCACAGGCCACATTGGGGAGAAGCAGGGGACGCAGCTGTTTCGTCCCCACAAGCTGTGTGCCCCGGAGCCTCCAGCCTTCTCCCAATGCAGGCTGGGTGCGGGCCCTGGGGTAGCCCCCAAGCCTCCGGGAGGCCCCGTTCTTGGGCATCACCCCATCGCAGGGCCCGGGTCGGGTCAGGGCTTCCCCTAAAGGCCTCCCGGGTCCCCGCCGGCCATGCTGAGGTCAGCTCCAAGCAAGCCTGGCCACGAAACAGTAGAGGCATTGCCCAGGAGCCCAAGCCTGAGCCACCACACTTTGGGCACTCTGGGAGCCAAGTCACCCAGAAAGGAACCCTACCTGCACTGCTTGTGCGCATGGGGTTGCCACTTCCGGGCCAGGAGGCCGTCCCCGTTGGCGCCTGCTGTGTGCAGAGGCGCAGCACTGCTCTGCTCTCTGCAGGGACCCAGGCAGGTGGCAATGAGCCCGGTCCACCTGTGGGGACCTGGACTCGGGCTGTGGGCGGCCGACAGGTCTCCCAGCAGCGAGGGCCTGAGGGTGCTGGGCTCAGATCTCGGCGCCCAGGCCGGGGTCTCCCATCGTAGGGCGGAGCCTCCACACGCAGCCACCTCCGGGCTCGGCCATCGCCCCGAGCCCCAGGTGCACCCCGGGCGTGGGCGTGGGGGCCCCCCGCCTCCTCACGCGGTAAAGGGCTCTGGGGGCCTCGAGGCCAGCCCCACTCCCGGGCCTCCTGCCAGCGGGCAGCCAGTCCAGGCAGGGGCCTTCCCAGGAGCGCTAGTTCTCGCTTCCTCGGGAAACGCGCCGTGTCTGAGGAGCGGCCAGGGCACCCTGCACCCCCAGCCTGGCTGGCACGCTGCCTCCTGCCTCCTTTTCCAGCAGCCTGCGCCCCTTTTCTCTCCACCTGCAGCTGCGCCGCTTAGGAATCGGGGGAGCGGGGAAGAGGGTGGAGGCCCCGCGCCATGAGCCCCCGGGGACGGCCGAGGCCACCCGCGCCGCTGTAATGGAAACTTCCGGCCGCTGCCAGCCCACCACGCCTCCAGCTCTCGCCCGCGTGCGGCCCAGGGTCTGATCACGGCGATTGCGGGCCTAGGCCTGCCCAGCTGGGGGCTCAGCCCCAGGCGTGAGACCAGCGGAGGTGAGGTGGGCCTGGGGTGGGGGGGGCAAGCGAGTGTGCGAGCGAGTATGTGTGTGTGGGGGTGTTTCTGTGTGAGTGTGGAGATGTGTGTGCATATGTGAGCGCGTGGGTGAGGGTGGCCCTCAGGGAGCCGTGGCCGGCCGAGTCAGGTCCCTGGGGCTCCCGCCCTGGAGGGAGTTGGCTTCACCTGTGGGGTGGGGGCTGCCTCTGGACAGCAGGGCCCGCGGGGCCAGGCACAGGCTCTGGCAGTGAGGCCGCCGTGCCCAGCGGCAGGGGCACGGGGGTCAGGATGCTCCCCTTGGCCTCGGTCTCCCCATCCGCGGTGGGAGTCTGAGAGGCCCCCGCCGGCATGAAGCGACCACCTGGAGTCGTTTCCCAAAGCAGAGGTCGGTCTCCCGCCCCGATGGCGCCCCTCCCGAGGCTGGGGGGAGGGCGGCAGGCGCGGCCGTGAAGCTGTGCAGGCCCCTGCCGGCACCCGAGCTATTTTCCATCCTTTATCACCATCTGTCACGAGCCGGCCCTGAGCCGGGCGTCCTCTCCTTACACGCCGTCCCTGCCAGGGGACCCCACCCCCAGGGCTGAGAACAGCTCCCCCCCACCCCACCCCCCAGCCACCAGGATTGAGGCCCTCCTCCACCTGACAGTGGGGTAGCCAAGGCCAGAGCCAGGGGGATTTCCAAGGCCACTTCCCCTGGCCACCAGGGAGCTGGCAGAGGGCACACAGGGGTACACAGGAGCACACAGGGGCACACACAGGTATACAGAGACTAACAGGGACTCACAGGGGCACACAGGGACACACGGGGGCACACAGGGACTCACAGGGGCACATGAGGGCACACAAGGGCACATACAGGCACACAGGGGCACACACGGGCACACAGGGGCACTCGGGCCAACAGGGGTACACAGAGGCAAACAGGGGCACACATGGGCACACACAGGCAGACAGGGGCACACAGGGCCCCAAGGGGCCCACACGGGTACACAGGGGCACACAGGGGCAAACAGGGATACACACGGGCACACAGGGGCACACACGGGACCTCCTGCTGGATGCACGGGACGGCCAGGCCCACCTCCCGCGAAGCACAGAGGCCCACCCGATCCCTGCATAATAAGAGCCACCGCCGATGTTGCTGAGTGGGCAGGCTACCTCCCACCCTGGACCTGTGCTCACCCCGTTTCCTGCTGAGTAAACAGGGCCAGGGCACTGCCAAGCGCCAGCCGGCAGGGAGGGGAGGACCGGGCCAGCAGTCACACACACATGCACACAGATGAGCATTCACACACTCACGTGTGCATGCACAATCACGCAGGTGAACACACACACAGCAAGGCTCGCATGTGCACACTCACGTGCACATATCCGCACACGTATATTCACATACAAGTACACAGATAAACCTTCACACACGTACACAGGGCTCACATATGCACATGCCCACGCACACAGGTTAATATACATGCAGGGTACACCAGGACTTACATGTACACACACATGTGCACACATATACACATCCACACATGTGTACACACAGAGATGAACATTCATACACAAGGGAGTACATAGGACATCACACACTACGTATACACTCACATACATACATAAATATGCACACATGTACTCCCACAAACACATATGTACATTCACGCACTCACAGGAGCCTGTGCACACAGCACCTGTACACACTCACACATCTGCATGCTCACACACATATACACATACTTGCACATTCATGTTCATAAATATAAACACACAGATGTGCACAAAATCACACATACACACACAAACATACATATACCCAAACATGTGCAGGCACTCACACACTTGAGAGCAGGGTGGGGGAGGACCAGCCTGTCATTTGGCCCCTGTCAGGGCAGGTGAAGGCCCACTGGTGCCCACAGCCTGTCAGGGATATGGGGCCTCTGTCCCCCCCAGGAGAGCATGAGTCTGGATTCTAAGACCCCTGGGCGGCCCTGGCCCCACCAAGGGCCCTGTGCACCATGGATGCGGACAGACGGACAGTACTTCATGCCACTCTGGGCTTGTTTCCTCCCCAGGAAAGTGGGAGTCCAGTTCCATCACTGCTGAGCACATGAAATGGCAGGGGTCCTCACTGCCTCCAGGACAGCTCCAGCCAGCACACGGGGACTCACAGGGGCACACAGGGGCACACGGGTACACAGGGGCACATAGGGGCACACACAGGTATACAGGGACTAACAGGAACTCACAGGGGCACACGGGGGCACATGGGGGCACACAGAGACTCACAGGGGCACATGAGGGCACACAGGGGCACATGGGCACACAGGGGCACACAGGGGCACACACAGGCACACAGGGGCACACACGGGTACACGGGCACTCAGGGACCAACAGGGGTACACAGAGGCAAACAGGGGCACACAGGGGTACACACAGGCACATATGGGCACACATGGACACACAGGGGCACACACGGGCACATACAGGCACACAGGGGCACACAGAGCCCCAAGGGGCCCTCACGGGTACACAGGGGCACACAGGGGCAAACAGGGACACACATGGGCACACAGGGGCACACACAGACACACAGGGACACACAGGGCACACACGGGTACACAGGGGCACACAGGGGCACACATGGGGGAGAGGGAGAGGGGGAGTAAATGGAGGAAGAGAGGTAGAGGGAGGGGAGAACTGAGGAGAAGGGGAGGGAACCCCGGCAGAACAAGGAGGGCCCCAGGAGCCCACAGGCCCCCTCCGGCCACCAGTCGGGTTTCTCGTGGTGTCCCCCGGCCCTGACAGGGCGCAGCCCCCACATTCCTGCCGGAAGTGAAAGCAGAGTTTGCAGCTGCCTTAGCTGTGACCTCAGAAAATCGCCCGCAGAGGGCATGGGGGGCAAACCTCCTGCAGGCCTGCAATCAGCCGCGGTGCCTGCTGTGCTCCCCAGGAGTCTTCCCTGGCTTCGGAGCTGCCCACCCTGGCTGGAGCAGCAGGAATTGCTTAGGATGCAGATTTGGCGTCGCAGCCATTGCCAGCACGGGTTACCAGGAAGGGGGAGGAAATCTTTCTCCTTTGTTTCCTGCCTGCAGCAAACCAGCTCTTGCTCACCCTTCCCCATGTTTAGTGAATGAGGACAGCAGCCCTGAGCCCTGACTCCCTGCCAGAGACGTGGCCCCAGGCCAGGAAGGATGAGAGGGCTGCAGGGGGGCCCCAGGCTGGGGAGGGTAAGGCAGCCATGGGCCTTGGTCCCTTCGGGCTAGCTGGGCTCCCAGGGGTGGGAAGGGGCGGGCTGGGCTAAGAGGGTGGAGACCCCTGAGCAGGCAGCAGGAGCCAAGGTGCCAAGGGCCGAGCCCCAGCCACGTGCAGCCCCCTGCCCGGGAGCGTCCAGAAGGAGGAGTCTGCAGAGAAGCAGGGCCCGGTATGGGGTGCAGCCTGGGAGTCCACAGAGGGCAGGTGGGCCAGGCCTGGGGAGCCTGGGAGAGGGACCAGGCTGGAGGCAGAGGAGGTGGGAGCCCTGGCAGGTCCTAGAGCAAGGCAGTGACAAGGACGTCGGTTCTGCAGCCCTGGGCGCAAGGTGTGGGGGAAGGCAACACAGGAAGGACATTCAGGAGCTGTCATGATGCAGCCGCGGTCCAGGTCAAAGGCCGTGGTGTGGGGTGAAGCGGAGGACACGGGAGAGGCAGTGCGAGGTGAGCAGCGAGGCCTTCCCACTTTTCTCAGGGGGTCCCAGCAGGCAGGGACCAGGCTTCCCGAGGTCGCTGAGGCCCAGCTGGGGCAGGCCACAGGCACAGCAGGTCCTGGTGGCAGAGGGGGGCGGGTCCTGGGTGGACAGAGGGGGTAGGCAGGTCCTGGGTGGCAGAGGAGGGAGGCGGGTCCTGGATGGATGGAAGAGGGAGGCGGGTCCTGGGTGGATGGAAGGGGGAGGTGGGTCCCGGTGGCAGAGGGGAGGCAGGTAAAACCGACACCTGTGGCCCAGGCACCGCCCTCCTGCCAGTGCAGGGAAAAGAGGGTCCAAGCTCCTAGGGGCGGGGCCAGCGGCAGCACCATCGACCAGCCGTCCTCACTGCCCGGGCACAAGCTTCCACGCAAGTGGCACCCACCACCCCAACCCCTAGACCAGCCCTGCCCCACCGTGGCTCCCCACGCCCGTCCCCTTGCCCCCAGGGCAGCACCAGAGGTGCCCTTGGCATCTGAGGCAGAGGAGAAAGGGGCAGTGGGGCTGGCATGCCCCTCAGGGAGGAGAGGCGGGCAGGGCCTCCTGCCTTGCTCCTGGGCCCAACTGTCCGCCCAGCAGCCCCCTGACAGGCCCTGCCCCGCACCTGCTCAGACCCTCACCTCATCCACGGGTCAGCGTCCAGTGCCCGGCGTGTCCTGCGAGCGCTGCTGGGCAGCTGCAGGGCCCAGCCTCTCCCACTTGATGCACCTGCTGAGAATGTGCGCGTCCAGCTCCCGGCCGCACAGCTGCCTTGAAATCCTCCGTGGGTGCTGGCGTCAGCACTTGCAGCGGCGCTGTTAGGACACCTGGAAATCGTGCAGGACCCCGGTGGGCGCGGGGGAGGGACTGAGCCCGGGCAGGGACAGGCCCGGGGCTGGAGGCAGCTGGCTCGCTGTGAGGCCTGGGTGGGCTCTGGGGCGAGGGCAGGTCTGCAGGGCACCAGGGATCCTCACGGCTGTCTGTTCCCACCTGCCCCCAGGAAGGGGGCGGCAGGTGCCCCGCCTGGATCCTGAGACGGAGCCAGCAGGAGGGCTGCAGGCGTGGGGCCGAGCCGCAGAGGAGCACCAGGCGTGTGCGTTTCCGAGAGCCCCTGGAGGCAGCTGTCCACTGTAAGGGGGCTCGCTAGGGGCTGGGGGATGGGTGGGGTGGGCCAGGGTGGGGAGACCACAGCCCCTTCTCCACTCTGTGCAGGCGAAACCCCACTGAACCTGGGCCTGCGGGTCCACTGGACAGACTCAGAGAAAGAGCAAGGGGCAGGAAAGCACTCGACCTGTGGCTGGTTCTCTTGAAAGCACCCTCAGTGCCAGCCCACTCTTCCTCCCCAATCCCCTGAAGCCCCTCCACCTGCCTGCCTACCTGCCGAACACCATCCCCCAACCCAGGGCTCTGTGTCTCCCCCAGAGCTCCCCACCTCCCTCCCTGGCCCACCCCACCCCTCCCCCACCCCTCCCTGCCCCTTCCCCTGGGGCACAGCCCTGTATGAGTTATCCAGGCTGTGTAACAAATTTCCACAAACTCTGTAGCTTCGAGCAACATGCATTTATTATCTCCAAGTTCCAAGGAACAGCTTAACCCTGCTCAGGGCCTCATGGGGCAGCAATCACAGTGTCAGCCAGGGCTGCGGGTCCCCTCTGAGTCTCAGGGGTCCTCTTCCAAAACCTCCCAGATTTGTGGAAGAATGAATTTCCTTGTAGCTGTAAAATTCACGGCAGCTGGCTCTTTCAGAGCCAGTAGTAGAATCTCTCTGACCTCTAGATCCAATTTTCAAGGGTTCGTCTGATTAGGTCAGGCCCACCTAAGATCATCTCACTTAGGATGAAATTAAAATCAACTAATTAAGGACCTTAATCACATCTGTGTTATATTCTGTCAGTCAAAAGGAAGCCACAGGTCCCAGCCACACTCACAGGAAGGCAGGGGGATCAGAGGGCAAAGTCATAGGACCTTCTTAGAAACCCGCTTATCCCTGCCTCCCAAGAAAGGGGCTCTCTCAATCCCCCTGCTTCCAGCTAGAGGATGCGCTCCCTGCCCCCCTCGCTGGTTAGCATGCACTGGTTCCTGGCACCTTTAGCATCGCCCCAGTGGCCCTCCTGCGCCCCTCCCCGCGGGGGCTGGGCCTCCGGCTCCACCAGGCACTGACCCTGCCCAGCCCCAGCTCCTCAGCCCCCGGCTCCTGGAGCTGCCTGCGCCGCCTACACGCCGAGTTCTCGGCCGACCCCTTGGGGCTTCTTGACTGCCCTGGAAGCAGGGACTGTGCAGGTGGCCCAGTGAGCAGTGGGGGCCAGGAGGTGACCCCCCTCAGCCCCCACACTGGAGCCTTCACTCTGTTTTCATTCGCAGACATCGCCCGCAGGGAGGCCCTCAACACCGTTAGAGGTAAGTCCTGAGCCTCCGCCAGGGCCCCTGAGCCTCACCACCCCCAGGCAGTGCTGCCACAGCCCCAGACCACCCAACACCCACCACCGACCCTGCCACCACCCTCACCCTGTGAGCCCCCACTGGGCGCCCCAACAGAGCCCCCACCTCTGCTTGGCCTCCCCAACAGGGTCCCCCTTTCCTGGCCCCCCGACAGGGACCCTGTGCCCCCACCGAAGGCCCCATGGTGAGATGGGTCCCCGCTGGGACTGCCCTGACCAGCCGCCCCTGGCCCCCAGCGCCCAGGGGGCCCGCGGCCTGCGGCGCCCTGCGGCGCCCTGCGGCTGCGGTTCTGCGGCTGCCTCCTGCTCATCCTGGCGCTGGGCCTGTGCTGTAGCCGCCCCAAGCCGGTGGCGCTGGCCCTCGAGGACCTCCGGGCGCGGATCCTCCTCCTCCTCGCCCTGCGCCTGCGGCGCGTGGCCCTCGCCTGTGGCACGTGGCCCTCTGAAGGACAGAGGGACGGCCCCGGCGAGCCCCACGGGCAGGGTGAGGGCTGAGGGGGAGCAGCCCTGCTCCTCGGGGAAAGGGCTCCCCGTGGCTCGAGACCAGGAGTCGGCCCCACCACTTCCAATCTGCAGACTCCACCCTGGCCGCTCTACTTGGGGATCTGCTGGGAGGTTTTCCTGGAAAAAGGGTTCCACAACTAAAAGGTGGGGACCCACGTGCTCCAGCTCGTTGTGGGCGGGCCTCGCCTGGGTGTCGCCACGGGAGCCCCTTAAGAAAGGGGTGCAC
>JAQZBX010062733.1:0-16828 GCA_029593785.1 Cabassous unicinctus
GAGGTACTTGGGCTTGAACCCAGGACCTCGTACATGGGAAGCAGGCACTCAGCCACTGAGCTACACCCACTTCCTGCATAGCTTTAAGGTGAAGAAAGGCCGACAAACAAGTGAAATGTAAGCGTGCGGCCTGGGGACCTGGGGACCTGGGCTGCGATGGGGCCCTTGCCCACCTCTGTGTCTCCTCCTGCTTCCTGGGTTGGGGCTTCCGCCAACACAGGCCCTGCAGGTGTGCTTGCGAATAAAAACAATCTGTTTTTTTTTGTTAAACTTCACCCTTGCAGAGGAATTTAAATGAGCTGGGCACATGAGTGTTTCCAGCCTCTCAAGGGGCACTGGCCAAGCGGCAGCGACTCCAGGACCACAGTAGCCCCAGCTTCTATGCGGGGATGTCTGTGTGGCAGCGTGTGCCCGCCCAGCTGCACCCCACGAGGGACGTGGCAGTGGACCTGCGCTGGGCCGGCTCAGCCGCTTCCTGCTGCCAGCTGAAGTGCGGGCCGTGAGTGAGCGAGCGAGCGGTACCGGGACCCCTGACCGTGCGCTCTGGCCTCTGCCGTGTTGGGGGCTACTAGATCGCCGGGGCGGGAAGTGCCGCCCCACCTGGCTGGGCCTCACGGCGGAGCGCCTGCTGCAGCCAGGCTGGCTGCCCTGCCCTGGCACAGCCAGTGTGGTCGCGTGGCCACGGACCCAGACCCCCAGCCAGCCCCTCTGCAGACTGCTGGCTGAGGTGGGGGAGCGCCCACACAGGGCTGCAGCAGGCACCCGAGACCGTGGCTGACATTGGCTCCCAGAACACTCAGCGGAGCCACGAATGGTGAATTCCAATCCACGTAGTTTTCTTAAACACCGAAGCTTTACATTTTTGCATTCTAAAAATAATTTATGCTCATTGTAAGTAAAGCAGAAAATGCAGAAAAAGGAAAAAGAAAAACAGTCAAAATCATATCACCCCTTGAAGCCAGAGCCTGTGAGCATTTAGGGTCACGTCCTCTCCTGTGTGTGTGTGCACATCTGTGCACGTGTGTATGTGTGTGCATGTGTGTGCCTGCGTGCGTGGCTTCTCATTTGTTTCCCTCGTCTTTCTAATTATACCTGCAGTATTTCGTACCTGGTGTCTTGTTCTCTCTTATACTAGGGTGATAATGTATACACTCTTTGGGTTTTTTTTTTTTTTACTGTTTAGGAAAATTTAACCCAGGCACTTGCTTTGCAATTTCACGTCAGTGCCATTCAGCGCTAGGTAGATCAGTTCTAACGTGTTCCCCAAAGTGGTCTTTGTAAAGCTCTCGTTTTCTAAACGGTCAAGACGGCTCACCCTTTCCTGGGAACTGCACGCAGTGAATTAGCTCTTGACTACTTCAAAACACAAGCGTGCAGCCTTGGCCTCATTTCCTTTCTTTTCTTTCCTCAGGACAATTTTCCTAGTATTACTGTTTTCTCAATATGCCAGAAATGTTAAATTTCCTCTCCCGATATACAAATCCAAGAAAGGGTGGACGGCGTACAAGCTGCAGCTCTTCAAGATGTTCCCTGTGAGTAGTCGACTGCCTTCTCTGGGGCGCCGCCGGCACCGGTGTGTGCCGTGGCCCACAGGGGGAGGGCTTGGAGCAGGCCCCTGGCTTGCGTATGCCGAGCTGGAGCGCACCCTCTTGGCAGTGCCAGAGGCGAGGTGTGCTGCCCTGGGCCCAGCAAGGCCTGACCCCTGCATCCTGCCAGCCCAGGGCCCGGCCTTTACTCCTCCAGCCAGACCGTGGAGGCTCGAGAAAGCTTGCGCAGCTGCACGCTCAGTGCGGCTCCCTGTTAGGAATGGGGTTCCAGCAGGGCCACGCTGGGCTTTTCTGCAGGGTCCCCACTTCGGCGGGTGGTAGGCTGTTAGTCGGCCCGTGAGAGGCCCCGCCGGCTGCGTGGCCTGACAGCCCCCCGCCCCGCAGATAATCCTGGCGATCCTCGTGTCCTGGCTGCTCTGCTTCATCTTCACGGTGACGGACGTGTTCCCCCCCGACAGCACCAAGTACGGCTTCTACGCGCGCACGGATGCCAGGCAGGGCGTGCTGCTGGTGGCGCCGTGGTTCAAGGTCCCGTACCCGTGTAAGTCTCCCAGGGCCGGCCGGGGCAGGCGGTGGCAGGAGGGGCTGCCGGGTGAGAAGCCTTTGTGCCTGAGCGTCTCCTGCACTGGCCGATAGAGGGTGGGGCGGCTGAGGAGGGAGGGCTGGGTCAGCGCCCAGGACTAGCGGCACCCCTCGCCAGCTGGTCAGCTCTCCTGGCTCCACCAGGATGAAACCCTGCACAAGGGGTCTTGCCACAGGGAAGCTCTGGTTGCCAGGGTGGGAGGGCAGCTGCTAGAGGGCAAGTGCAGAGCCGCTGGGGCCTGAGCCACCCGGGGGAGGTGAGCGAGCAGAACTGCTCAGGCATGCTGGAATTTGTATAATCTTTTAATGGGCAGCTGTAATCGGTCTCTATTTGGTCCCAGCTGCCCGAGGTAAACTGATAGTCACAAATGGGAGGAAGACGGGTCTTAAGTAACAGCCTTAAGTGTTGGGTAACTCTTGGGACAGAAGAGTAAGCCCCCAGCTGATGCCCAGGCCCCAGCCCGTGGGCTGGAACGTGCTCGGCTGGCCCGCTGGGGTCTCGATCCCGGGCGTGGCAGTTTTTGTAGAGTGGGGGGCCTGAGCTTGGTCGGCTGTGTCTTCACATTTTATAATGACGAGGAGGAAAAGCAGGAAAAACCAAGAATTTTAAGACGGGGTCAAAGAACGACTGGTGAGTGATGGAGATGTTGGCAGCCGCGTTTCCAGAAGCTTTAAAAAGTCCAGTCTTTCTAAAGTAACGCTCCCATCAGATCAGGTGGTCTACGTGCGTGCTTAGGCATACACACCGTTTTTCCAAAAAGGGATCTAAGACGCACATTACCTCCATGACAGAAAGAGACTAGACGCCATCGGGAGGACTTGAGGTGGCCTGAGGCAGGACGGGGCGCCCTTACCCCACGCAGGCCTCTGGCTGCTCCCTCAGCCTGGAGCCACTCCGGCCTGAGCACACCCAGGCCCGTCCTGCCCACCTGACTCCCCACCCCGAGGCGCATCCTGATCCTGCAGGGCGATGTCACCCCACCAGGGCTGGTCAGGCCCCACGTGGCCTGCCACGCTGTGCGAGCCCCCGCCGCACGCAGCCCCTGCCTGCCACGCCGCCCTCTCCGGGACCCTCCTGCCCCTCCTCATCCAGGAGCCCTTCCTGGACGCTCCAGCCGCAGGCGCTGCTTCTCCTTTTCCTGACTCCCTACGTGACACCCCCTTGTGCCGTAGGTTGGGCCACCCCCATGGGAGGTTGGCCAGTGCGCTGACTCGAGGGGTGTCCTGTGCCCCACTTGTGGCTCCTGCGTGTTTTAGCTGCCGTTTTCCACTGTGCTTTGGACTCGGTGTATTATACACAATCACTCGTGGAAAGAAGCTTCATCCCAACAGGGAAAGTTCCTCATGCTGTTTTTATTACATAAGATTTATGGCTTTTGATGCCCAAGTAGACATACTTACAATAGAGAACAAACCCACCTGAGAATTAAGTAAATCCATATATTCACAATAAAACTGCATGGGGACTTCTCTTTGCTTTCTTTAAATGGAACTTCCGTTTTCTGTAACTTGGTTTACTTTTACAAAGTACTGCTATTACAGTAGGAAAACGGTTGTCCACGCCTCGCGCCCTGATTTCCTGCGGGGATTTACGTGTAGCTCATGGTTTTTCACTGCTTTCATTTGGTGCCACCCCAGGGGCAAGGCCGTCATCTCATGCCACGTTGTGCAAAGCAGCTCTAAGTCCCTCTCCTACAAGCTTGTCCCCCACGGCAGCACCCTGTTGAATTCTGACTGAGCAAGCGCCGACCGTGGCCTTGCAGCAGGAAGGGAGATCGCACCCGTCCTGCCGTCTCCACGCGCCCAAACCCCTCGAGGACTTAGACCTAAGCTTTCTCAACTCCCACGAGCCTCGGCGTGCCAGTGGCTCCTGCCGTCCCCTGCAGCTCTTCGCGGCACCTTGGCGACTCGCCCGAGGCCCTCACACGTCTCTCCTTCCTCAGTTCAGTGGGGCCTGCCCACCGTCTCGGCAGCAGGCGTCATCGGCATGCTCAGTGCCGTCGTGGCCAGCATCATCGAGTCCATCGGCGACTACTACGCCTGCGCCCGGCTGTCCTGCGCCCCGCCGCCTCCCATCCATGCCATAAACAGGTAGGGCCCCGGAGCCGCGTCGCGCCGCCCGGCCTGAGGTGAGGTCGTCTTGGACGAGAAGGGAGAGCGTCAGCATGCGGCCGGCAGAGGCAGCTGTGGGCTGGCTGGGGCCGGGTCACTGCCTGTTTGGGTCTTGTTTTCCTCGTCCTTTAACACAGCAGCATTTCCACCCTCCATTCCCCACAACGGCAGTCAGATAAGAGCCTCAGTGAGACCTCGGTAACCTTAGACCCACGCACAGTGCCAGGTATGGACAGCGAGCCTGTGGGCCTTGCTTGGTTTTGGCTTGATGTGTCCGTTTGCACTTCTGTTCCGTTTTCCCATAGCTTGGGTGGGTGCTCTGCTCTGTAACCTGTTTACAGCTGCAGTCTGTACATTAGGGGAAAGAGCAGGAAGGAGCGAGATCTGCAGAATTCCAAGTCATGAGCTGTGGGTGTACACTTTGCACCCACCTGGACTTTAGCTTCTGGAAGGCAAACCAGAACCTGACAAGGTCACAGAGCTCAGCGCAGCCCACGTCTGCCTCAGGCAGGAGTGTGTGGTGAGGGCCAGTGGGCCTGAGCACCTCTTTCTGGTCTCTTAGGGGGTAGCACCCCTGGTTTTTACAACTTCCTCTAATGGAGGTGTTGTCCTTGATAAAATTACCGTATTGGTTCTTTATTTAAAAAAAAAAGAAAAGAAAAACAAAAGGCAACTCAGTGTTTATGGCATTGTAAAGCACCTCTTCCCCGAGGAAGCTAGCATCTGATAGTCGAGGAGCCAAGCAGTGCATTGTTGCCACGAGAGCCCGTGTCTCTCTCAGATCCCAGCACGCGCTCCTGTGTTCTAGCTACAACCCTTTAACACATCTGCGTCTAGTGTGAGGCTTAGCACGTGCTCCTCGAGGGTCACTGAGCAGAAGGGATTCTGTTCCAAGGCGGGTTCTGGTTGAGTAGGTGTGGGGGACCCGAGAGGCTGCCCCCCTCCCCAGGAGACGCTGAGGCTAGAGCTGCTGGACCTCACTGCGCTTGGAGCACATTTCAGAGCGCGTTTCCCACTGAATGAATGGATGAATGTTTCTCTTTCCCCCAACTCCTTCCCTTTCAGGGGGATTTTCGTGGAGGGTCTCTCCTGTGTTCTCGATGGCGTATTTGGTACTGGGAACGGTTCTACTTCGTCCAGTCCCAACATCGGTGTTTTGGGAATCACTAAGGTACAAGTATTTTTCTAGTTAAGTGGGTGGGCCTCTTGGCGTCCATCCATTGCCCTGATTGCTCTGAGCATTGGGAATTCTAAGCAGGAGGGGCTCTGCGCTGCCCCACCCCCTCGTCTTCACTTTGCTGCTTTTAACACCTCTTTGGAGCCCCTTCTCCCTCGGCCGGCCTGGGCAGAGAGGCACTCAAACCCTGTCGGGTTTCCATGCAGTGTGCAAATATCTGTTAAGCTCTAGCTGTGTGCCAGGCTACTGGTCTGCACCCTTGGAACATGTCAGTGAATAGGAAAACTCAATACCCTGGCTGGGGAGGTGCAGTCTAGCGGCTAAGACAGATGACAAATGGTAGACAAGCAAGAAGGACTGGAAAAAGCTGCGCCAGGCGGGAGCGGGACTGGAGGGTAGGCGGCTGCTGGGAAGGGGCCGAGGGCTGAGCCCGGCAGGCACCTGGTGCTGTTGCCCTGAAAGTCCATGTTTGTCTTGGATACCAGCAAGCGCCCAGGCCTGGAGCAGGCCAGCGGCCGGACAACAGGGGGCAGCGGCCAGTGTGGCCCCAGTGCCCTTGGCAGGGGCTCTGAGAATGTTGAGCCCCTCACCTGAGTGTTATGTCCTGAGAACTGGGGTGAGCCAGGAAGTCTCCTGGACCTGTTTGACCTTTGTAGAATTCGGGGGATGGCATTCCAAAGTAATCCCACCCCAGCCGGCTCTATGCGAGATCCAATGACCAGATAGAAAAACAGAGCGCTGTCTGGTCAGTCATGATCACAGATCCAGGTGAGCAGCTACGGCACATGCACGGAGCGCGCCTGGCGGCTGTGGCTGGTCTCCCAGAGCTCCGTGCTAGGGCACTGGAAAGGCGCCTGCCAGGACCTTCACGCGCTAACTGGGCCTCTTGAGTCCCCTGGGACCCAGCTGTGGGCACCGCTTCCTGCGGCCAAGGCAGATCCATCTGTTCCGGACCCGGGTGGCAGCCCTGGGCTTGGCTTTCCACCCCTGGCTCTCGCAGCCCAGTCTGCCTGCGCAGCTGACCCCCGAGGGGAGGTGGGGCCTGCCGCAGAAGCTCGCCCATGCAGCTGATGGAAAGATCCACGAGTTCCGATAGCGTTCTGTCCTCATCCAGCTGCAGGGCCAGGGGCAAGCCGGAGCGGAACTCGGCCCTGGGGTCCTGATCCTAGACCTGGAGCTGCGCTGACAGCGCAGTGGCCCATGTGTGGCTGTTTAGGCTTGAATCAGTGAAAACCGAAACTTCAGTCCCTCCGGCACCCCCAGTCCCACCAGGGCCTCAGTAGCCCCCACAGCTGTGGCTCCAGTGGGCAGCACGGAGCCAGGCTGCCCCCGGTGCTGTCGAGCCCTCCCAGCATCACGCTGGGCTGCTGTACCAGACGTCAGGGTACCCCGCAAGAGGATCGCCGGGCTCTGCTGCAACACTGCCTCCTTCCTGGGCAGCTCTGGCACGCGCCGTCCTCTCCTCGGGCATGGCGTTCCTCCCGCACTGGCTCAGACGGGGCCGCCTGCCCCGTGTGTCCGCTGTGCTCTGGTCGGTTAGCTCTGAGGCGCCGGGCTCCACCTGCGGTTCTTCACGTGCTCCTCCAGCTTCCATCCTGGAGGGCGGCGGCGCGGCGTGGCGGGAAGGGCGGCTGGCATGGCCTCAGCCTTGGCCCGTTGCTGCCCTTGGCTGTGGAGCACTGGCGTCCCGCCTGCAAGGCTCGGGCAGGCAGCAGCGGGGCGAGTGGCATGCCCGGCGGGGCCCCGGCAGGTGGCAGGTGCGCAGGAAGGCGGTGCCGGTGGGTGCCATTTAGCCCAAGGTTGGTTTCTGGGAGCAGAGTGACCGCTGTCCCCAGCTCTAGTCCTCCTTGGTGGCGTGCAGAGGAAGGTCCTTTCTTCTCTGCTGCCTTCCGCGTCGTCGGAGGCTTCCGAGGCTGGGACGCGCAGGCCTGGCTTCCCCGTGGCCGTGAGGGTGGGAGGAGGCAGGGGCGCTCGGGGCGTTTCTCCGCTGTGCCTTGGGTGTTAGAGCAAAGGCATGTAACATACTCGTTGGTATTTGCTGAACAGAAGAATTTGAGAGTCGAACACAAGTCGCTCCTTGCTTTGCTAACGGTGTCTAAGGCGGGTCAGCCTCCGTGCGTGGTTTTCATTTAAGGTTTGTCCAGGCACCCAGGGCAGCCCGGCCCTTGCCATCTGTACATCACACACGCCTGCCCGACCCTGCTGGAGCGCTCCCTCCGCCTTCCTCCAGAGAACTCCTACTCATCCCTCAGGACCTTGTTGGCTTCTACCCGCTCCTCAGCTGCTCTCCCCCGCTGGGCTCCCCCTCGGTGTAGCAGCGGCATAGTGCAAGTGTCTGACCGCAAGCCGAGTCTGCCTCGTCTTTGTGTGGCCCCCATCTAATGAACGCTCGGCACACGTAGGCCCTCAAAACGCCTGTTGAGAAAGGAACCGTCTGTAGACAGAAAGCTTCCTCGTGAGAGCAGCCAAGCACAACCACTTCTGCTCTGCTCTGGTTTCTTTTTCGCTGGTTTGGAATAATGGCGCCTGGAATCCTGCTTCACCCGTGACGGAGCCCAGCTGGACTTCCGTCTCTCCATCTGCCCAGTGAAGGACCAGATGCCGGTCCTTGACCAGCTTTAACTGCTGGTCCCTTCAGGAGCTGTTGGAAGGTAGAGCAGCGGCTACCCTGGGCTGCCCACCCAGCGCCACCGGCCTCAGGCACCTGCCGGGCCTTTGAAATGTGGCCGCTGCACCTGGGGAACTGAATTATAAATTTATTTCGTTTCTGTTAATTTAAAGTTAAATGGTCACCTTCTCCTCGCTGTAAGTCATGCTTAAAGCCCTGTGGGTGCCCCCAGACTGTTTCTGGAACCCCCTCTCCGCAGTGTAAGCCCTGGGAGTGGGGACACAGAGGAGGGGCCCAGCATACAGGACTCTTGAGCCAACCCCCGGCCCACCTCCTGCCACCTGGGTGAGGGAGGCTGGACGGGAGCGTCTAGAAGGCAGAGATGGGGCTTCGCAGGGAAGGACGAGGCCAGGTGGGAAGCACTCTGCATGTGCCCCAGGTGGGACCGGAAGGGAGGGCGCGGGGCCAAGGCGCGGGGCCGAGGAGGGTATTCAGAGGAGGTGGCGTCGTGTCTCGGCCGTGCCCGGGGAGAGGCTGGATCGCGGGCGGGGGCTCCCTGTGGTTGGTTCTGCAGAAAGAACCCAAGGAGGGGGGTTTATCTCCCGAGCACTGGGGGCTTTAGGAAGGGGGCTGACCCCCGCCCAGCAGCCTGTCCACCTGTGACACCGTGGAGGCCACGGCGCAGGGCAGGCCAGCGGAAGGCGCTCGAGCGGCTTGTGCCTGCCAGGCCCTGCTGGAGCGGTCTTCACCTGGCCTCAGGCCAGTCCTCAGAGCAGAACCTCGCCTGTCCGTTGTGGAGATGAATATCCTGAGACCCCGAGACAGTCGCTCACCCCACAGGGGGAGGCAGGGTTCCAGAAGCGCCCAGGGTCTTGGAATCAGGCTGGGGAGGTGGAGCTCAAGATGAAGTGCTTTGGGGCAGGGGGGCGTGGTGGTGCCAGAGTCTGGCAGAGAAGCAGGGCAGAGTGCAGGCCGGGGTCGTCCTGGCCAAGGCATGAGGGCGTCAGAGCCTGGGCGCAGGGGCAGGGCCCCCAGGGCAAGGGGGTGCGGGGCCACCACAGCACAGGAGCAGAGGAGGGGGCTTCAGGAGGGGCAGGGGAGAGCACAGGAAAGCGTGGCGATGTGTTTGTTTAGAGGGACCTGCGGCCATTACGTGAGGAGCGCAAGCCTCGTCAGGAGAGGACACTATTCGCTGAGCGCCAGAGTAACCTGGGTTTTGCCTGCTGATGGTCATTTCAGGGGAGCCGGTCCTCTTGGCAGCGCCCCCCGAGAGGCCTGGCTGGAAGCGGCTGCGTGGTAACCGCCGTCCCGGCTCTCCTCCCACAGGTGGGCAGCCGCCGCGTGATCCAGTATGGCGCGGCACTGATGCTGGCTCTGGGCACGGTCGGCAAGTTCAGCGCCCTCTTCGCGTCCCTCCCGGACCCTGTGCTCGGCGCCCTCTTCTGCACCCTCTTTGGTAAGATCCGTCTCCTCGTTGGGTGGCTCCTCCTCGCGTCGCTCCTGCCTTGGCCTTAGCTCATTCAGTGGGGATTCTGGGCACTGCGCTCTCTTCGGCACAATTGGAAGTAGCAGTGCGTTTCTAAATTTCAAAAACGAGAGGAAGCTGCTGCTTCACGGGTCATTTCCATCTGGGGCGGTGGAGAGCTCTGCTCATGGAATGTCCCGGCAGCACAGCGTGTAAGTGTAGGCCGTGCCACTGCCTTGTAACTTAGGTGGCTGAGCTGGCAGGCATGTGTTCTGTATGGTACAGATGTGTTATGTACGGAATGTACGTTAATATGCAATAAGGCTTTTTCCAAAGTTAGAAGAACATGCCTCCCTCGCCGAGCTGAGTTCAGGTGGACCAGCCGTAAGAGTGATTGTGCTAGGAAGAGTGAGATCAAATCAGCCTCTCATCAGCATTGCAAACAGCCTTCCGCTCAGACATCTTCCCCGCGGAGTGGGCGTCTAAAAGCCGCCATTTGTACAGTGGGATTCCGGTCTTGAGCGGTCTTGCAGTCACTTGTAGTGATCGGACGTACCCCAGATACTTGGGAGGGTTTCCCGATTCTACCAGGAGTCTGCGTAGCGGTCTCATGGGGCGTCGGCATCCTGCCGCCACCTGGGCTAACAGACGCGCCACGGCCTCTGCCTCTGTGGAGCCTTGGCCGTGGCGAGTCACTGCTCCGTCTCCCGGGCCGTCTTTCTGATGGGGTCTGCCTCGGCGACCGCAAGCCCCTGCTGCCCAGAGGGCGGCCCCTGCAGCCCTGCTCTGCTGTCTCCTAGGCATGATCACCGCCGTCGGGCTCTCTAACCTGCAGTTCATCGATCTGAACTCTTCGCGGAACCTCTTTGTGCTGGGCTTCTCCATCTTCTTTGGCCTCGTCCTTCCCAGTTACCTCAGGCAGAACCCTCTCGTCACAGGTATGGAAACCAGGCCCTGAGCGGCGGTGGGACTGGGAGCCCCGGCCGCCGGTCTGCAGCCAGCTCCCCGGTGCTTGGAGGGGACTCTGGAACTTCTGGGGCCATTTAGATGGACTTGCTTCCGTGTATTTCTTTGGGATCTCCCTTTGCCGCGGTTTTTCGGAGGCCCTCGTGCCTCGCCCACACCTGCCTAGCTGACGTGGTGTCTCCATGGCGTCTGGGCCGCTGTAGAAACCCGTAGTTGCCTCAGACTGATGTATTAAAATATGTAATTCTCGAAATTTGAACTGCGTGCTTGCCTGCTGGGGTTGCAGCGACCAAAGACCCGTCCAGATGAGCCTTTAGCCCCGTCACCCGTTTCAGCTCCCATTGTCAGGAGGAGTGAGCAGGGGACGAGCCGCCTTCAGGGGTGACCACTGCTCGTGCTTCATTCCGCACTAAGGCAGAGTTGGGGTCTTTATTTTTTAAAACTCTATTCTTGTAACATTTGGACGTAATGATCCCTAAAGTCTGGGATCATTGTATTTTAAACATAGAAAGTGTATGAACTCCTCCCTAACAACGAGGAGATTCAGCTGCTAGTGTCACGCTCATGTGGGGACAGCTTTTTAAACCAATTACATCAAGTAAAAGCCGCTACCCTCTAAGAGTAGCTGCCTGGAAAGACCCTTGTGGACTGCAGAGCCCACAGGTTTCTTTTGTTGTTTTATTTTTCCCTTTATCATTTGCTTTCCAGCCTTCAGTCAGCCGTTTTTTATCTCATTTATTTACTTTTGTCTGCAGTACCCCTGGTGACTTCAGTTCATTTCTGGGTGGATGTCACCCTATTCGATCATTTTGGACCCACCATTGTTAGGACTTTTCCTGAGACGCCTGGCGATTATTGCTGGGTGTACTTGTAGTGGTTAGCACAGCGCTGGCGGCACCTGCCTGCCCACGCACAGCCGAGCGCTCTGCGCCGTGACACACCGCCGGGCCCACGTGCCGTGACCTCATCCCCGTTTTGTTTCCAGGGATAACGGGCATCGATCAGGTGCTGAATGTCCTTCTCACAACTGCCATGTTTGTAGGCGGCTGCGTGGCTTTTATCCTGGATAACACCATCCCAGGTATGTGCGTCTGTGTACAAGTCAAACACGCGTGTTATGTGGGAGCTGCTCTTCTAGCCAGATGGAGGTGGAGAGCAGAGCAGAATCAGCCACTGGTTAAAACTGTCTTCTGAAGTGGCTGGGATTCTGCTGCAGCCACCTGTGAAGAATAAGTTACTTGCTAGTAACCTTACTGATTTTCCTCTTTGCTGAATTACTGTTGGAACAGGAAAGCTCCTGTGTGGGGTGAAGTGGCACTGCCTGCCTGCCCTCCCCTCGCTGCCGTGCCCAGGGCCCTGCACTTGGGCTCCTCTTGCTGCTGAAGCTCCACCGGGCCTCTGGCAGCAGCCCGAGGCCATGCTCTCCTTGGCAAGCCTGTCCTTAAAGACTCTTCCTAGGGCAGCCTCCAGACCAAGAGGCGGTGGAGCGGGGCAGCTCATGCAGCCGCAGGGTGCGTCGAGGGGCCAAGGGGACAGCGCCCTGCCCCGTGCACAGCCCTGCTCCCCCCGCGCGCAGCCTGTGCCGAGCCTGGGTGGTGGGGCTCCCTGCCCTCCAGCGTCAGCACAGGCTCCCCAAGGAAGGGCGGTGCTTGCTCTCAGGCTTGAAGGTTTTACTGGGGTTCTCCCCTTAAAACAACCCGTTTCCAAAAAGCTTCAAGCAGGGCACCCCGGGACTGGCTCTAGAGAGAAGGCCCCTGCGTGGAGAGGTAGAAGGCACTGGTTTAAGACGCTCAGCAGCCGGCACTGCCTTTCCCTCCCGAGTTGGCACCGAGAGGTGCAGCATCAGATGGAGAACGTAAACGTCCGCTTTCTTACCAAAATGCCAGCGGGGGCGCAGAACTTAGGAGTGAGGAAGCAGCGCGCTGCCTGAGGACTGCCCCGTGGAGCCAGGCTTGCCAAGAGGGCGCAGGCACGGGTTGTGAAGTGCCGCCCGAGTGCCTGGGTCCAGTGGGCGCGAGGGGTGGAGCCTGACGCATGCCACCCCCATCGGCGCGGTGGGGTGGAGGACAGCAACCCTGGAGGCTGCGTGAGGCCAGGTTTGCGTTTCAGAGAGATTTTGAGCCCAGGTGTCGGGAGGGGCTGACATGGTGGCCCAGGGAAACAGTGACCCGGCCTCACCGGCCTCAGCAGTGAGAGGAGGTGTGCTCGGGTGGGCAGGCACAGGCGCGTTTGAACGGGGCAGGAGGGCCTCTGCCGTCGTCGGAGCTGCGAGAGCAGGCTGGAGGGCACTGCGTGGTCGCTGTTAGGCTGAGCCACCCCTGTGCCACGTCTCGTTTTGTGTTGCAGGAACCCCCGAGGAGAGAGGCATCAGGAGGTGGAAGACAGGTGTGAGCAAGGGGGCCAAGCCACCCGATGGCATGGAGTCCTACGACCTGCCCTTCGGCATGAGCTTCATTAAGAAGTACAGGTGCTTCAGCTACCTGCCCATCAGCCCCACCTTCATGGGCTACGCCTGGAAGGGCCTCAGCAAGCACCGCGGCCGGAGTTCAGACGAGGACTCACAGGCCACGGTATAGCCTCGGGCGCGGCCCGTGGCCTGGCTGCCGTGGGACCCGTGTCTAGTCCTGAGCCACGAGCAGTGACATTCATGTCTGTCTGTCTGCACTTAACGTTCTGCACCCGGAGCCGGGACAGGTGACGGGTAGCTGTTCTGTGGCTGGTGGTCGTGTCCAGTTTCCTTATTTAAGCGAAGCCCTTGGCCCTTGCCTTTGAGAGCACCTGCTGCCGGCCACGGTCACTGGACTTGAAGTGCCAGTCCTCCCACGGAGTGGGCGCTTGAAGTCCACAGTGATTCCTCGTTCCCGCTCCCCCCAGCCGCCGCGGGGCCCAGTGGCTCTCTGCCGGCAGCATGTGCTCCTATTTCCTTGTTTAGCTTTTGCAAGTCTGCACCTCAGCCTGCACCTGCAGAGGCCTCCTCTGGCCATGGGGCACCAGGACCCTCGCATGGTCACAGCTGATGGTCAGACCGGGTTCAGCTCTTCCCTGTAAACCTGCATGGGGAGGGTGTGACCTGGTTGGAGACAGTGGCGAGGCTGCCCGTGCCCAGCTCAGTGCGGGTCTTACTAGAGTGGAAACCTTTCTGGGGGGTTGGAAGGGAGGGGAGAGGAGCCTCAAGTCCATACCTGGCTGTCGCGTGCTCTTTCCCTGGCCACCCCGTCCTGGCCTTTCTGGCTGGCAACTGAGATGCCGCATGGCGTCCGTCACCACTGGCTGGCATGGCGGATACAGGGCTCCACCCGGGCCCCAAGCAAGCGTTTCTGGGAGTCTTGGCTCAGCTGTCGTGTGGGTGTCAGTTACCGTTGCGTGTGTCCATGATGACAAGGTTTTATTCCTGTTCAATGTTCTTGGCTCTAGTAGATTTTTGGAATCAGTGTTTTTCCACGCAACCCTCTTACCCTGCCTCCCGATTACTCGCCCCCCACCCCACCCCCGTTAAGAAAAAAAACCACGTTTGTAAAGCTGCGGACACCATCAGGGAAGCCGTGGTGGTGGCGAAGGCCAGTAACCGTGATTGTGGCTGTGTTTTGTGTTGCTTGATACCATGAAAGTGTAAATACTGTAACGCCTCATCTATTTATCAGAACTGACTACTGGACCAGAGCCCAGCAGCCGTGGGCCAAGTTATCTGTGATTTGTTTTGTGAAGAAGGGGAGCTGGGTGGGCGTGGGCAGAGCCGCCATGCTGGCGGCCCATTCAGCACCCTGGTGGCCGCGGCCGAGCACCCTCGCGGCCGTGGTCTCGGGCTCCTGTGGGCGCCGTGCTGCACGCCCACCAGACCCTGAACTTCCTGTTTAAGGTACTGCAGCTGGCACACCCCTTGCTGAAAAGAGCTCTAGTCAATAACACTAAACTCCTTCTGGAAAATGACAGCTGTTTAATTCGGTTTGAGATTTTCCGCCCAAGGAACAGCCTGAGACGTGGAGCGGTGCGGCCTTCACACGGCTGTGCTGGGGTGTGGGGTCAGCCTGGCCGCGCCGTGGGCGGCGGCGGGCGCGCCTGTCTCCCGCAGTGGGTGCTGGCACGGGCACTGCTTTGGGATGTCTTTGGCAGCATTGTTAACTCACTACAGACCCTGGAAGTTTCGAACTTTGAAGGTTTATTATGGCAAGGACACCTCAGAGCCACTGCATTGTTTTGCCAAGATCTTACTGCAGATTAAGTAAAAAAACGTAGTTTCTCGATGCCATTTGAGTTTGTTGATTTCCCCGACGTGACTTCACGGCCAAGTCGCCTGAGACGCACACTGGCTAAGCGTGCCTGTCCCTGCAGCTTGCCGCGTCCTCAGGGCTGACAGCCCTCCCCAGCGAGTTGCTCCCAGGTCCTTCTGTTTGTCTTTTTCTCAGCATCTCCAATCTCTCTGCTCTCGGAAATGGGGGAAACTGCTACCTCCCCAGAGATGCGCAGTATTCTAGCTTGGCAACAGCGTCAGAGCTGCGACTGGGGAGCTCCCTTCACTGTGGCTGGCACCTCCCTCCCAGGGGTCTGCTTCAGGCTCCCTTCCGAAGCCCCTCTGGGGAGGTGTAGAAGCCGCATCTGAGGGGATCTCATGGTCGCCTTCTACGGGTTTCCACATGTGAAATGCAGCCCTGCGCCACACTCCTCCTCTTGGAAAGAGGGTTTCCACCGTTCTGGTTGATTGTTCTGTCAGGGCCACCCAGATTCTCTGTCCAAGGAGGGGGAAGGGGTCAGAGGGCAGAGGCCAGAGGCCCCCGCTGAGCCTGGTGGGCTCTGCATGGCGTGAGAAACGTACCTTCGCTTGAGCGGTTAATCCTGCACACGCGTCCCACAGTCACTCAGGGTGTGTTCCCTCGTGAAGCAGGGCAGGTGGGCTAGGGAAGGGAGCCCGTAGTGGAAGGCAGATTCCACCCCCGTTTCTCGGTGGCCAGGCTGCTTTTGGCCACAGAATGTTGTAAACTAGTTTGAATTTGAGCGCCCTTAGGGCGCCTTCCACCTGCGGACTCCACGGTGCCCACCTTGCCGCCGTCCTGGCTTGAAAGGAAGCATGTGTGTTGGCGACACTGACACGGACAGGGTGCGGTTCACGCTGGGGCGTGGGGGGCCCACCCCTGGTTTTGCTAGGATGTGTCAGTAGCGGGAGATGGCTCTAGTCCTGGAAAGTGAACCCTCGCCAGGCAGTTAAACCAGGGGTCGCAGCTCACGCACACGACTGCTCTCTTAAGGGGGCTTCAGACGTCATGTCGTGTCGTGTATCGTTTCTCGAGGTGGTTCAGCTGGACCGGCTGGACTGAGCGTCCCGGGCCCAGGCGGTTTCCCTCTTCCAGGTAACAGGTTCATACGCGGGGCTTGCTTCACTCTGTAGAATGCAGACTTCATGAGGACAGCTTGGTTTACGCATGAATACTGCAGTGTTTCCATAGAGCAAAACAGCATTTCCACCCAGGATGGCAGCACAGTTTTCCAGGGAGGGAATGATCTAATTTTCATGACAATGTCATGTGATGATAGAATTTCTCCATTGATGAATCTTTAGTATGTATGTATACTTTATTTACCTGTGCGTATATTTTTTGCCAATAGCTAAATTGTTAATTTCTTTAATCCGTGTCCCTGCTGAAATATTGGTACTAGCAGCTCAGATTTGAAGTTGGCAAGGGTAGTCTGCGGAGCTGTTCCAGAGCCTGTCGAGCCGAGGAGGGCACGTCCCGCAGCTGCTGTGCTCGACGCTGGCAGCAGGGCCGCCCCTTTCCCAGCTGGTGCTGGGCGCCGGCGCAGGCCTGGCCACGCTGCCGTGCCCTGTGGCCTCCAGCAGGAGGGCCGCCCTGGGCCTTGGCGGAGAGCTCGGTCTCCACATGCTCTGCCCGAGGCCTCTGTCCCCTTATGACCTGGACGCAGAGAACACATCCCCCCGCCCCCCAATCCTTCAGACGCAGTCGGAGTAGCGCAAGGCCCCCGCCTGGCCGCATTCTGCTTCCGCCCGTGGACCTGTGGGGCCCGTCAGCTGCCTCGCAGACATTCCTGTCCCTTCGGGTTGTGTCCCGCCGAGCCTCGCTGTCACTCCGCAGCAGCCCCGCTGTCCCTAGAGGTGCTGTGTCTGCTGAGGCGTTGGCCGGCCTTGCGGCGCTGCCGTCTCGCTGACAGGTCAAGCGGATGCGCTGCTCTGCTCAGGACAGCCTCTGTTAGACATGCTTGTGAAGGTCTGGCTGTTCTTGAAACGGGGGTGCCTATACTTTCCTTGGGTTTTGTGACTGACTGGCTCTCCACCGTGCTGGGGTTTTGTTTGTTTGTTTTTATTATGCATACGGAGGGTATTTGGGGTGGGGTTGTTTTTTGTTTTTTCTTTTGTCTTGTCT
>JAQZBX010062735.1:0-16835 GCA_029593785.1 Cabassous unicinctus
GGTTGGTATTTGTGGTAGATCAGCATAGACTGGTACGTAAACTCCAGTTTCTGCAGTCACCCGATTCATTGGCCATCTCTGTCACCTGTGGTGCTGAGAAGCAAGAGTTGGTCTGCCTCCATCAAACTGGGGCATCCTATCCCAGCTGGCTCTCATCTATGTCCTCAGATTAAGAGTTAGGTAAACATGTATGGCAAGGTCATGAAGCCCAGCAGGAGGTCCTTGGATATTGAGCATTTGAAATCTCACCTAAGGTGGGGATGGGCTGGTTTGAGAAGTTGTGGCTTCTCAGGTCAGATTGGATACCTTCTTCTTGACCTCCTTCCTTGGACATGAGTCTCTGCTATTATAAAATAGGGAGATTATGCAACAAATATAGGGTTCCAACACTGCTCTGAGTGCCTGAAATCCAAATAGTTTTGAAGATTTCTCTCTTTACATGTTTTGGCTTCTGCACATGACCAAAAGGCTAAAATATCTGAAAGCTGCTTGACTACTTGTGCGTTGTCCATCCTTCTTAGCCGCTGGGCTAGCTGTTTCCTAACACCCCTGCCTACCCACAGTTCAGGATGACTGCATCCTCTCTTGAATGTGGCACTCTGGCAGGTACTCAGAAACTCCTGGCTCTTTTGAATGTCAAGTGCCTGACTGGTCTGCTGTGTGCATTCTTCCTCTTGACCCCCAGTAGCGCTGTTGAGGTTGTCCTCTCCATTTCACAGATGAGCTCACCTACACTGAGGACTCAGGGGGTGGCTGAGCCTGGAGGCAGATACTCCATGTGTGGCGCTCTGGGGACTGATGGGTCTTGGGAGAAGCTTACAACCATCTGGCATGACAGTCTGCAACTTCTGACTGTATGTCCCGCATTTGCCCCACACTAGTGGAAATATGAGTTGGTCCTGAGCAGGTCTGGGACAGGTACAACATGGCTCATCAAGCCAGGTGGGCTAGAGATGCTGGGGGACCACCAGTTTCCTGCCTTCCTGGACCGTGCCTTGTCCTATATCATCTTATTCCTGGGTGCCTACAGAGGCGCCAATATCCAACTAGCCTTGGAATTGGTTTTCAAAAGGTGAGACCCCTTTCCTCCCATGGCCCAGTAATGACTCTGTCATTCACTAGCCTCTCTGGTGAATATCAATTTACAGCTTCAATTAGCTCATCTGCAAAGTGGTGGATTAGGAGGACCAACCTGCTGGATTCAATGTTAGGACTAAATGGGAGGAGCCCTGGAAAGTTTATCCATGGTGCCTGGCTCTGATGAAAGGGTAAGAAAAGCAGCAGTTATCCATGTGTGGCATTTTCATCTACTCTATGAAGGAGATCAGCTCCACAAATCACTGACACTTACTTTTGTCAAACCTCTTTTCTCATCCATATAGGAGGTTTGAGATGAAATTTAAGACAAAGCCTTCCTTGATGTAACCACAGCTGGGATCACTGGGGGCTGGGAGGAGGTCCCAATCCCACTTAGATATCTGGGTGTGGGCTGCTCATGGCTCCTGCATTCCTCAAACATAAAAGAAGTGGCTAACATGTCCTGACATATTTTTCAGCCCTAAGCCAAATTCACGGAACCAAGCAGATAGAAATTCTGCCCTTCTCAGACATCCATTCCAGTCAGGTCATCCTACGGTAATGCTAGATATCATCAGAAGGTGGCACACCAAGTAAGTGAGAAGTGACACTGTCAGGGTCTTTTCTAGAAGTGGAGGAATCTTCTGTCATTGGGATGAGTGTGGTGGATATCTGCAGCATCGAAGACATTGATAGACTCTGGATGAGGAGAGAAGGGTACCTCTTAAACCAGAGCAGGATGGGGAATTTGGGGTTGAGGCAGGGAATGTCTGCTCATAGCCCTGGGTCTCACACATCCTATGTGCCCACTGGAGGGCAGTTCTGGAGGGCTCAGCATGGGGAGCAGGGTCACTGAATGCAGAGGAAACCCTGGGGGCTCAGATCCAACAATGAGGAAACCGATGCCCAACACAGACCCATCCCAGCTCCTCTTCCACCAACCGACACCAATGACAGATCTACATCAGGACGTGTCATGAGCAACCAACTGTACATCTGCTTTGAGCCTCAGTCCTGTGTGCCCAAATGTTTAGGGGACAGGGTAGTTTGCAAACCTGGCTTTTTGGAGCAGAGTAGCAGTCGAAAGAAAAGACCCACCCATGGAACACAGAGAATGTGGCAGTACCTCACAACATGGGCTGTGGATTGAAGGTCCACAAGGGCATAGGAAATCTGAGCCAGGTGACAGCCTCAGTTCTCTCATGGGGCAGATATTTATGAAGCTTCTAATATGTGCCAGCACCCAGCTATCATCAGCAACATTACACAGCCCTGACCTCATGGAAATCCAGTGGAAGGCAGCAGGAGGGAGAAAAAAAGAATAACAAAATTTGGCTGAAGAAGGGGAGAGTTGGTCAGACCATAGGTGGAAAAAATCCTAGAATTGAGGCTCTTTTCTATCTCCTTACTGGAGTCCAGTCCTGTCACTGCCAGCACAGGCTGTGATGGGTTAGGGATTGTGAGACCCAGTGCACTGGATAGGTATGTTCAGACACAGGAGCCCAGTCCCCAAGAGGGTAATGCTTGGATGGCTGTGTGCAAGGACAGGTCATTCCCCTTACTATGCAGCCTACCTGTCCACACTCAGGAGAACCTCCTCCTTGGGCACCTGGCTGGACCAGTCCTCAGAGGATTTCTTGCAGTCTTTAGACGTTCCCTGCACCAAGCAGCTGTTGGACTATGTGCAACTCACCATGCATGACTTGGAACTTGAGTGTCATGCCCACCTTCTTCTTCCTCAACTTAAGCACCCAATAGACCATGATTCAGACATAGAGGGGGATGGACATGCTTCTTAGAATTAGGAACCTCCAGAGATGGACTTTTTCATGGAGAAAAGATCATCCTGAGATAACTCGTCATGGGGATGGAAGTCAGGGAGATGCATAGGGGTGGTGTACTTGGGCTAGGGTTTCCTCTCAAGGCACTGAAATTTTCTTTAATTTTGGAAAGTCACCTGGATTACTAGTTATGTTTTTGAGCCTTCCTCTCCTTTCAGGCCTAGCTCACAGTGAAGCTTTC
Source organism: Cabassous unicinctus (assembly GCA_029593785.1). Lineage (NCBI taxonomy): Eukaryota > Metazoa > Chordata > Mammalia > Cingulata > Chlamyphoridae > Cabassous > Cabassous unicinctus. Next base: position 3,100 of record JAQZBX010062735.1, read on the forward strand.
AGCAATTTTTCCGTTTTGAAAAGTAATGGGTGAAGTTGAGGGATGCAGACTCCTCAGGATCAGAACTTTTTGTTAATTGTTCCTGCTCTCACATTACTCAGACAGAGGAGAGGAAAATCAGGACTGGTGTCAATATTCATAGAATTAATAAATGAAGAAACCAATGATGGTTGCATGATACCCGTATGCACCAAGATAGCAGGCCACTCTCACCTGCCTCTTACACCACCATTGTGTCACCAAGTTTCTTGGGAAAAATGTTTTTAAAATGTCAATTCCAGCCGGGCTTGCTCCTTGCTAATTTTCCAAAATTTGATGGTGCTCAAACTCAAATGCAGTCTTTGGCCATCTATGATTATGGAACCGGTGACTTTCATCTACTATGCCACCTGAGTAAGGAGAACCAAACCAAGACAAAGTCCTCTTCTTGTACCATGTCCAAGCTTTTACTAGTCACAAGTAGATAGAGATGGTAGGTGTTGGTTCTGCCTCCTGACCAATGAGCTTTTTTATGGACATGCCAATAAAGAGCACTTCATTTATGGAATATGCTTATCTACCCAGGGCTGGAGGTGAGCACTCACCATATTCTCACAGGCATGCCCACAATCATTTGAATATTTATTGCTGGAATCCCATAATCCAGAGAATCCACAGAGGACCCTCCCATTTCCATTTGGCACATTGGTAGTGATGGCACTAGATAGTTATAATGTTTCCTGATTTTCACATTAAGCCCAGACACCTCCCCACCTTTTCATAGAATAACCAGATTTGGACCATGGAAACCATGACATATAGTCCACAATCTTCATCTTTTTCTCTCTCCTGTACATGGGCTTGAGAAACTTTCCCTTTACCTCATCAACTTCCTCCTCATCTACTCTTTAGGCATACATCAAATTCTCTACCCAACATGATCCTTGACAGAGCTGGAGAAGAGCTGGAGAATCATTCAGCCAGAATGATTCAATGCTGTGCTTGCTGTTATGCAGTGAGCCCTGGGCTTGCAAGCATAGAGGTAAGCATGCTTACAATTACATTGTCTGGGTTCAAACCCTTGAGATACTGCTTTTGAATATATGGTGTGGAAGTTGGTAATCTGTGTTCTTGACAAGCATTTCAGGGAATTCCAAAGTAGACATGTTTAAAAAACCACTTTCCCACAAAACGTGTGGGTGTCGAGGGCTGCACCACCATAAGTGTGCATTCAATTTTGTGACTGTATTTTTCTGCAGAGTGGGTTCTTAAATTTGTTTAGATTCTGTAATTGCACAGCATCAAACCAAGGTGAAGAACTCGGTTCTTGACACAATCAATTTGGTGGAGCTAGCTCTGCAACTGTCCGTTCACATCTCTAGAGGAACATCCCTGAGAGCAGGCACCCTCTTCCTTTCCCAGCCCCAGAATCAGTAGGTACACAGTCCACCCACAGCCCACTTCTCTCTCTCAAAATTCCTTTGTCAAAATCTGGAGTGCCTGTTCATGAGTAATGAGTTTGCCTGTGCAAAAGAAGCTGTCAGGGAACATGGCCTCCCGATGATCCTGCCTTCACCCATGGATGAAGAAAGAGACAAGATGAACTCATGTGAAGCTGGGCAATGTAGGGTGGTGTCAGGGTAAAATTGGACCCTGCTCCCTTCACGGCATTCTTGGCCTCTAGTTCTGGTCTTATACACTCAGATCAACATGCCTCAAATCTCAGCCCATATAGCCGAAATGGGCAGCCTGAATATGCTAGATCCTGGGCTAAATTCTGGCTCACAAGGCTTTCCTCACAACTGGGTCATGGGCCAGATGTTCCTCCTGGGTTCAATGGTCTATCCTGGAGAATGATTCAGGTGCAGTTGAAAAGAATGTGTATTCTGCTGTGGCTGGATGAAGTGTTCTATATATTCTCTTAAATCTTGTTGAATTATACTGTTATTCAGTATTTCTATTTCCTCAATCTTCTTTCTAGATCTCTATCCAGTATTGAAAGTTGCATAATGGAATCTCTAAATATTATTACAGAACTATTTCTCTCTTCAATTCTGTGAACGTTTACTTTATATATTGTGGGACCTTTATTTTAGGTGCATAAATTATTATAATTCTTAAATCTTTTTTTAAAATAGTCCATTTCACCAATATGTAATGTAATACCCATGAACCATAAAGAGGATATCTAAAAATCTACACAAAATGAATTGAGAAGAGAGTTGAAATGGCTCATTATTAAAGATTTTGCAAACAAAAAGGAAGCCAGTAGTTGAGGAAGAAAAGAGGGCCCCCAAAATTATAAGATATATAAAACAATTAGCAAAATGGTAGAAGTAAACCTTACCTTGTCTTAGTTTAATTGCCTTAAATTTAAATGTGTTAAACTCTGTTTCAGTGTGTCAGGATGCTATGAAAAATATGACACAATGAGTTGACTTAAAAAATGGGAATTTATTGTTTCACAGTTTCATAGGCTAGAAACCTTGTTTCTTACTGGATTCAGTAGCTAACTGAACTGGCTTGCCACACTGCTTCAAATTTCTTGACCTGTATCCCTGTCTTAATTGACATGACAATATCTTCTTTATGTTCTGATTTCTGGGTATCTTCCTACTTGCCTTCATGGCATTCTTCACATAAGACCTCCAGTAATTTGGATTAAGACCCACCCCCATTCAAGTGGGCCTTTCCTTAACAAAATTCTTCATATGGTCTCATTTGTAATCAATGTCAGACAGTGACAGAGATTAAGATTAAAAACATGTCTTAATTGGAAGAGAAAATTCAACCAACCACACTCTCCATTCAAAGGCAGAGATTAGTAGAATGGAAAAAAAAAACATGACCCATGAGAAACTAATTCTCATCTGCTAAAGTTTTATCATGAGATTACAAAAATGCAGTTATCTTCAGGCTCCACTTCTAATTCCAGTTCTCTTGGTATTTCTACCATATCTGGAGTCACTTCCTCCACTGAATCTTGAACCCCTTAAAGTCATCCTTGAGGGTTGAAATAAACTTCCTCCAAACTCCTATTAATGTTTATATTTTTATCTCTTCAAATGAATCCTAAATGTTCTTCATGGCATCTAGAATGGTGAATTATTTGCAGAAGGGTTTCAACTGACTACACAGATCCATCAGAGGAAATATTATTTATGGCAATTATAGCCTTATGAAATGTATTTCTTAAATAATGTGATTTGAAAGTCAAAATTGCTCCTTAATACATGGGTTTCAGAATTAATGTATGTTAGCAGACATGAAAACAACATTAATCTCATTGTACACCTCCATCAGAGCTCTTGGGAGACTGGGAACATTGTCAATAAGCAGTAATATAGTATAGGGGAATACTGGAAATGGACTTTCCTCATTCAAATTCCATTCATTAGCACCTCTTTCTCTGGAATGTGAGAAGACCTTAAACATAAGCCTCACAGGTTTATAAAACTGCTTGGAGAATGAGTTAGAGGAATAAAGAGTTCAGTCAATGAGAAACTTTTTTGTGTAGGAAGTGGTATAGGTAATGAAAACTGGCAAGGAGCCTGGTCAGAGAACTGGGAAATATTATCAATGGCAACATGCTCTATTGTCTAGTTTCTGTGTCTGATTGGTGAGGTCTTTCAACTTGACTCCTCAGAGCAGGGAATCCAAGGTGAGTGTTCCTAAATTGGGACAGTATTCTTGCTATCCTAGAGCCCTGATCTAGAACTTTACTTCCACAGGGGCTAAGGCCCAGCTAGTAGCCTTTATGGCTTTACTCAGTAAAGATAAGTAGACAGAATCACCTGATTTCCTCTGTCACTTTTCCATTTCTCTATATCTCTACTCCCTTCTTACATGTTTACATTCCAAGGTAATATATAGCATTTAGTTTGGAGAAGATTCACTAGTGTTTCTTTTGAAATTCTTGGCAAGGGCATTGGGAAGAAGTGACTAGAGTAGTTTGAAGACAATGAAGAGCCTCAAATATCAGAAAATTCTAAGAAAAAAAGTTCTCCTAAAGAAGTCATGGTCCAATTGTAGTTTTATTTGAAGTAAAAGGCAGATAAAGTCTTGGGGTTAATTCTGAAGAGAATAATGGGGATCTTAATTGTATTTATTTATGGTGAAATCATAAGTTATCTTAGAAATTCACAGATTGAGGGGATGTGAGAAAATGCTAACTAAGTGTGGATAAGGTCACACAAGTTTGATTGTTGTTTCAGGTTGCCATACTGCTGCTGATTCATAAGTACCAGTAATATTACATTTGCTTTTATACTGAGTATTTATTTCAAGTACAAGCTTACAGTTCCAATCCCACAAAATATCAAAACCAAGGCACCATCAGAGATGCTTTCTCACCAAAATCAGCTACTGTTGATTCTGGTTTGATGCCATGTGCTGAATGAAGCAAGATGCCGACCATCTCTGCTGAGGTCTCTGCTTCCTGCCCCCCAGAATCTATAATCTCCTGGAGCCCAAATGTGGGCAAACAGTCTCAGCCTTTTCTATCAGTCTCAGCTGCTCTGCTTTCTTCCCAATTTAACCTGTGGTTATCAGACGTATAGCTCATCTCTCCCTGGGCCTCAGCTCCTTCAACCTCTTGGAATTCTGTTTTTCTGCATGCTTTCTCTCCCATGGGAGAATAAATATAACACGGTGGTTCCCTTTTCCTGTGTATGTCTTTCTCTGTGTCTTTATATTTTTTTCTTTATATATTTAGTTCAATGTTGTTAGTATTTACTGAAGTTTCCATACTGATTAAACCAGGTGGTAATCACTGTGAACACATGATCATCCATCATAAAATATTCACAGATATCAAAGATATTGAAACAGGAAACTATTGACCTTCCAAACCTTGGAATTTAACAGAAGCCATTTAAAGAATTTGTTTGAATACAGGGGCTTAAATCATCTTTAAACAGAGAGATAATGAAGTGGGGAGTCAGAGAGGGAAAAAATATTGACATGAAGGTCAATATTCTTGTTCCATGTAATTTATGTTATCAACAAATATTTCAAAAACAAAGACAGGAAATATTTGAGCCATTAGAAAACATAAACAAAATATATTTGGCCATTTTAAAAATATAATTCCAAAGCAGATGAATGAGTATATATATATGTGTGTATGAATAAAACAATACACAGATGAAGATAAAATGTCAATTTTAAAATAGTTAGTGATAAATTAATAAATTTTTAACTCTAGTAGGTTTTCTTAAGATATTGAAATTCTGTATTTAAATGTTTCCACATCATAGATTTAAATGAGAGATAATAATGGTTAAACGGTTAAAATACCATCCATCAACACTGAAGTTAATTACTTCTATGGAATAAATTTTTGGAAACTAATAGAAGCAAAAGCACACAGAAGGAAAAATCATTCTTCACATTTTCTACTATGAATTCTAAAGAAATGTCTCTTTCTTGGAAAAGACTTATATCCTGCAAATTTATAATTCAGCTAAGGTTATGAGGCAAAAAAATTTGAAAATCACAAAGAATACACAAACACCCATGAATATAGTTAGCTGGTAGAAATTGCCAAGTTGGTTTCCTTTTTTTAATTTTTTTTAAAAAGATACATAGATTACATAAATATTATACAAAAAAATAAAGGGATTCCCTTATGCCCCACCTCTCATCCCTCCCACAACCACCCACATAAACATCCTTCGTTAGTGTAGCACATTAATTGCAATTGAAAAACAAATCCTGGGGTTTTGCCATTAAGCATGGACCATAATTCACATTGTAGACCACACTCTCTCCAACACAGTGCTGCATGTTATATGATATATTAAATGGCCTATATCTGTCATTTTAATGTCACTCAGGACAATTCCCAAGTCCCAAAAAAGCCACTGTATTACAGCTGCTTTTCCTTCTCCCTTCCCCCAGAGCCACCAGTGGCCACTGGCTCCACATCAATGTTGTTATTTCTTCCATTGTGTGAATCACAATATGTCTATAGTGGAATACCTGTAAGTCCACTCTAGTCCATAGCTCTTCCCCAATCCTGAGGAGTCTGGGATGGTGATGTCCATTTCACCTCCAATTGAGAGGGGGCTTATATCCAATGGGGAAGAGGGATGGGATTATCCTATCTGCAGCTGCAGAATCTCTCCGTTCACTGTGATGGCTGTTGTCCATCACCATCACCCTTCCAGCTGTACTGGGTAAGTCCAATGAGCTGTAGAATAGGAGATGCTGCTCCACCAAGGTTCCAGGTCCAGTTGGAACATGGACAGCCCAAAGATTCAAGTCTCTGGTTGCACACCTACAAACTCCAGAACCAAGAACAGGTTTGGATAAATGGGACCCGATGACCCATGTGCAGGGAAGACATAGTTGAGTCCAACTCTATCACTCACAGGAGGACAAACTCCAAAGTAGTCAAAAGCAAATTTTTTAAAAATATTTTTCATTTTTTAATATTCCAAACTTTTAATTTAATTTAATTTAATTTTTTAAATTTTAATGTATTTTATCTAATACATTTAAACTTATCACTATTATTTCATTTTCCTACTAACTAAATTCAACTATTGTAATGGCTTCATCTTTGAAGAAGCTTTGGATCACAGAAGGGTTACAACTGGGGAAGGGGAGGATTATTATTGTAGGGTATCAGGGATGGGAGATGCATGGGAGGAAGTTCACCTGAGCATAAATATAAGGTCTATAAAAATGTTCAAATGTTCACGGGGCATTGTCACAGTGGGTGGAGAATTACTCAATAAATGACAGAATACTGAAATCCCATCCTGGAGAGCTCTGCCACATTCTCTAAGGGAGCAGCAACACTCCCCCCAAGTGCAGGGGCAGCGACTGGCAAAGGAAGAAGATTCACCTATGGCCTTTTGATATTGATGATTAGATTATGAGTCTTTGCTCTTGATATTGAAAATTAGCCTATTGTTATGGGGTGCCTAAGGGTTGCCTCCTGAGAGCCTCCTTGTTGCCAAATGTGTCCTCTCTCTAGGCCAAACTCAGCATATGAATTCATTACCTTCCTCCCAGTGTGGGACATGACTCCTGGGGATCAGCCTTCCTGGCACTGAGGGATTGATACCAAGAGCCAACTCATAATGCAACTGGAAAAAGACCTTGAATAAAAGGGGGAAAAGGTAAAGACAAATGAGTTTACTTAGCTAAGAGACTTAAAGATGAGTCAGGAGGTCATCCCAGAGATAATGCTTATGCACATCTCAGTAGGATCTCAAAGAATTCCAAAGTGGATATCATACCAAATAGTGGGGCTCCTGAGGGCCCTGGAGATACCCAGATCCTATGTCAGGGTGGATAGCTCCGGATTTTGGTGTGTCTTTATTTTTATCAGATTCATCAGGAGGGCAGAGACTCAACCTGAGCCATTACTCACTGATTTCATCCAGTCAAAATGTCCTCATGCCCAAAGGAATGAATTAGTATTTTTTGTGGGATTTAAAAAGAACTTGAAAATGTCAAAATTGTGAAGAGGATAAAAAATGGGGCAAGCGGTAGAAGAACATAGTTTCAGAGTTGGTTTTGATGTCAGGATGGAAGACTGTGCTTAAGTTATGAAAGTCTGGATGAAAATTGTGTTAGTTTTATAGAGGTAGTTTATAGTTGTTGTAAAAGCTTACAGAATTGAGGCTGCAAAAATGTCCAAACCAAGGCATCATCAGAGATGCTTTTTCATCAAATTTTGGCTGCTAACAGATACTGTATCCCTGCCACATGGCAAGGGAGTATGGCTGGTTTGCCAGTCTCTTTTTGATTTCATTTCAAGCTTAGCTGTGGACTATCAGACATTTCTAACTGGGCCTCATGTTATTGAGCCTATTGGACCTTATTTGTTTATCTGCTGCTGTAAGGAAACCTGGAGTCGTCTTTCTCACATTGAAAGGTCAAAATTGCAGAGCTCCATTTCCTTATATCTCTCCTTTTTCACTGTGTGTTCTCAGTTTATATAATATACAGTAAGATGGCAGCAACCCATTCTGAATCTAGTTTCATTGCTGTAGTCTGTTCAAAAGGCCGAAAGTGATCTAAATTAAAAGTGTTTGAAACAAAGGTGCCTTAATCAAATCTAATGCAATCAAAAAGCTTCACATCCATTTGAATGGATTTTTTGAAGGATATAATCTTTACAGGGATTCACAAAATTCAAACTGTCACAAAAATATTTGGAGATGTTGTTGGTAAAGAGTATTTTAAGTATTTTCAAAAATTCAAATTTGCTGAGAAAGGGGAAGGGAAAGGGATCCATTTGGAGCAATTGGATCACCAGTGTAGAGATGATACTCCATTTAAATTTAAATTTAAATTTTCATAGAAGAAGAAGAGTAACTGAAGTTTATGAATACATGAGTAATGGTAGATTTAATAACAATGAGTTGAGGTAGTTTGCTAAATTAATTAATTCATTTGTGAAGTAAGGGTGCTCTCATCTGATAAAAGTATAGACTTAAGGGAGAAAAAAGTTCAAAAGTCATGGATATGTGACCTATATACAGACATGGAAGAATGGTTTAATTACCAAGGCATAGTTTCATTTCGAGTGTATGCAAAAACAATTGGATGTTTGTGACTGTATTTAACCTGGCTCAATATCCTAGTCATGTGAAGCCATGGAATAGGCAGATTTTGCAGTCACTGCAGATTGGGGACTTGATCAGCAGATTTGATGAAAGGGTCAAAAGGAATGAATAGTTTGGTTTTAGAAAACATATGTTGAAATGAATAAATAGGGACCTAATTGGGCAGTAAAAATTAGGAGAGGTGGAGATTTATGTTTATCGATTTTTTTTTTCCAACACAATAGAGGTTTCTTGTGGGAGGTGGGAGGAGAACATGGACAAATGGAATAGTTTTCAATCTGTTAAAATGATAAAAGGTTGTAGTAATGGGATGGGGTCTCTGATGTAATATATTCTGGCACAATCTATGTGTGGTATGCACCTCTCACTATGAACACGCTTAGGAATTTTAGTTCAGAGGACAGGCAGAGAGCTAAGTTCAAATTCTAGTTGTGATATTTTATAGCTATGAAAATCTGTCATATTACTAAAAGTTTCTGAATCTCCTGTCACCTGAAATGTTAAATGGATAATTGAAACAAACAGCAAGTTGATGGTAAGGAATAAATAAAGAAATATATATTAATTACCAAGCATGGAATCATATGTACAATAAGTATTATATGTTTTCCCTTTAACTGGATGCAAAATTCAAAGAATTGACTTAATCCTGCTTCTGTTCTAAACAATATTTGCAATTCGCCCATGAACACTATTAGTAAATAACAATGATATAGATTGGATTTATATTTTACAAATGTTTTCCTGTATAAAAATTATGAAAAGCATTAATATTGCTGCTGCTAATAAATATAGAGGCATATTCCAGCTACAAATTCATGAAGATATCAGAGGGAACAACTATATTTCCCCAAAAATCCCTATGAGCCTTATGTAGGTCTTAGAGAATAACAATAGCTGTTATGTAGTCAGAGTTTTCCAGAAGATTGACTCATGTGACCATGGGTATTGGCAAATTTGAACTTTGTAGGGAAAACAGTAGGCTAGAAAGTCCAATAAAGTTGATATTGAAATCCTTTTTTGCCAGTTCCCAAGGGGACGGTGATTGGATGGAAATTCTATTGAGTCACTGTTGATGTTTAGGAAGACATTTTTCTGACTGCTGAATTGCTCAGTTTTTGTTTTTAAGAACTCTGTGATGGTTAGGCTAATGTGTCAACTCAGCCAGGTAATTGTGCCCAAGTGTTTGGTCAAGCAAGCACTGGACTAATTGTAACATGAGGACATTTATAGACTCTAGTCACCAGTGAGATTACAGCATAGATAGTTGATTACATCTACATCAATCAGGAAGATTGCCTTCAGCAATTACGGATGCTTTAACCTATTAGTTGAATGCCTTAAAAGGGGAAGTGATTTTAACATTTAGAGAGAATTTCCCATATCATCTTTGGACAGCCAACGTCTCCAGGAAACTCATAAAGAATCTTCACTGGACTTTCATTTGCAGCCTGCCTGCAGAACCTGGACTTGTGCATCTCAATGGTCATGTGAAAGACTCTTATAAAATCTCATGTTATTGATAGATAACTCCTGTTGATTCTGTTTCCCTAGGGAACCCCTACTAATACAAACTCCAAGTTGGAGATTACCCCCATTTCAAAGGGCAATTTCTTTGTTGATGTTAGATGCAATCAACTGATTGCAGATGCCAATCCCACTTAAAAAATATATTCAGAGTAACAAGAAAGCTAATGTTTGACCTAGCAACTGGAGACTATAATGTAGCCAAGTTGACACATGGAATTAACCATCATAGTTCACCCCTTGCCAGCTAGACACCCATAGACAGCTCTTTAAACCGAATTTAATCTCCAAATAAAGACAATAATATAGTCATACTTCTACCTAACATGAGACATCTGTCCTGCATAAAACAGAAAACACACTAAACTTTCCTCAGAAGAAGATGCAAGTCCTTGGATGATATTCACTCTTATCTTAGCTATCTTGTATCTTAAATACCATGACAAAGTTAATATAACTTATGTTACATGATAAAGGTATAAGAAAAGGAAGAAGAAACATGTATAGTTAGATACATAGACAGTAAGGTAAACAAAAATGTATTTATAGCAATACAAGAAATAAAAACTCATAGCCATTACAGTCTCCATTTCTACAACTGGTCACATAGTCACAGCTCACATTTACAACTATCTTCTTCCATTACCCACTCTCTAGTCACTTTTCCCTCGGCAAGCACCCTAGCTGCTCATGGTTCTGTGTGGTGAGTTGACCAAAACATTCATTCCTGAATGGTCTTGGCCATCATGGTCTTGTCTGGATTGGGTCACTGTAGTTTTTAGTTCACTATTTTCTCAAAAATTTTTAAAAGATACTTAGATTACATAAATGTTACACAAAAAATACATGGATTCCTATGTGCCCCACTTCCCACACCCCCCACAACCTTGCAAATAAACATCCTTCATTAGTGTGGCACATTAATTGCAATTGATAAACACAATCTGGGGCTTTGCTATTAAGCATGGATCATAGTTCACATTGTTGACCACACTGTCTCCCACACAGTGCTGCATGTTATGTGATGATATTAAATGGCCTATATCTGTCATTTCAATGTCACACAGGACAATTCCCAAGTCCCAAAAAAGGACCATGTTACAACTACTTTGCCCTTTCCCTTCCCCCAGAGCCTCCAGTGGCCACTGGCTCCACATCAATGTTGTAATTTCTTCCATTGCTTGAATCACAATATGTCTATAGTAGAAACCAGTAAGTCCACTCTAGTCCATAGCTCTTCCCCCAATGCTGAGGAGTCTGGGAAGTGATGCCCACTCCACCTTCCTGTGTTTGGGAAGATGGATGGAACTATCCTGCCTGCAGCTGCAGATTCTCTCCATTCCCTGGGACAGCCATTGTCCATCATCATCTCCCTGCCAGTTGTCCTGGGTAAGTCCAATTAGTTGTAGAGTAGGAGCTGCAGCTCCACAGAGGTTCTGGGCCCAGCTGGCACATGGACAGCCCAAATACTTGAATCTCTGGATGTACACCTACAAACTCCAGCACCAAATATAGGTTTGAATAGAAGGGACAGATGTGTGATGTGCAGGGAAGTCAAAGTTGAGTCCAACAGAGTCACTGTCTGAAGCACAGATTCCAAAGAAGAGACGACTGATAAGACACCAAACTCGGGAGCTATCAGCCCTGATGTAGGACCTGGGTGACTCTAGAGACCTCAGGAGCCCCTCTATTTTGGGTTATATCCATGTTGGAACCCTATAAGGTCCTACTGAGATGTGCATAACCTTTACCTCTGGGATGACCTCCCGACTCACATTGAAGTCTCTTAGCCATATAAACTCTTTCATGTTTACCTTTTCCCCCTTTTATTTGAAGTATTTTTTCCAGTCACTTTGCCAGTTGGCACTTGGTAGCTATCCCTTAGAGCCAGGGAGGCTCATCACCAGAAGTCATGTCCCATGCTAGGATGAAGGTAACACATTCATGTGCTGAGTTTGGAATAGAGAAAGGCCATATTTGGGCAACCAGGAGTCTCTCAAGAGGCAACCTTTAGGCACCTCATAAAAATTGGCTAAGTTTTAATTTCAAGAGCAAAGACTCATAAGCCTAGTCATTAATATCAAGGGCTCATCAGTGGATCATTCTCCTTTGCCTGTCACTGCCCTGCACTTGGGGGACTGTTGCTACTCCCTTAGAGAATGAGGCAGAGGTCTCCAAGATGGGAATTCAGTATTCTGTCATTTATTGAGTGATTCTCCACTCACTGTGACAATGCCCCATTAACATTTGAACATTTTTATATACCTTATATTTATGCTTAGGTGAACATCCTCCCATGCATCCCCATCCTTGACACCCCACACCAATGGTCCTCCCTTGCCCCAGTTGTAACCCTTCTGTGATCCAAAGCTTCTACAAAGATGAAACCATTTAAAAAACTGAATGTAATTAATAGGATAATGAAATGCAAATGATAAGTTAATTTGTAAGAGATAAAAAACAAATATTTTTAAAAGAACTAAAAATGAAATAAAATTATAAGATTGGGATATTTAAAAAAATGAAAAATATAAATTTTTTTTTCAACATTTTACCTTTCATCCCTGCAATATCTGTTGTCCAATCTCAACTGTGGCAACTATCCCCTCTCATTCCCCATTATCTCACTGTTTTCCTTTTTTTTTTTTTTTAAGATTTATTTATTTACTTTATCCATTTTAAACCCCTCCTTCCCCGTTTTGCTGTTTTGTGCCGATTTGCTGGACAATTCTCTGTGTCTGTTTCCTGACGTCTCTTCTCATCCTCCTCCTCCAGTCTTCACCAGGATTCAATCCTGGAGACTTCTGATATAGGAGAGAGGGGTGTTCTGCCACCAGCGCCACCTCGGTTCCTAGTTTTTGGAGCATCTCATCTTGTCTGTCCCCTGCATCTCTCTCTTGTTACGTCATCATCTTGCTGCATGGCTCCCGGGGCCTGGTGGCTCACCGCCACACAGAGCCTGGTAGCCCATGCACCTTCTATATATATATATATTTTTAATTTTACCTGGAGGTCCCAGGGGTTGAACCCAGGGCACCCAACAATTTGAGTCACATCTGCCCACCCTTCATTTTTTTTAAAAAAAACGTTTTAGGTCACAGAAAAGTTATACACAGAATACAGAAGACTCTTATATACCCAATATCCTCCCCCTTTCCTCCTCCCCATATTAATACGTTTTTATATGTGAGTGGTAGCATTGTTATAACTGATATACAAGGAGTGAGACACAGCTAATAAACTTTGTCAATGGTTTACAATCTGGTTTGCATTTTAGACTGTACACTTTTATAAATTTTGATGATATTTAACATGTCCTGTGTCAACCACTATAAGGTAATTCAACACATTTCCACTGACCAATAATACCCCTTGTTTGATCGACTCTGTTCCTCCCTCCTCATCCCCCAGGGGCCCACAGTGAACACCTGGCTTGTCAAGATTCATAGTTACATGCAACAAGAGTGAGGTCTTGACACTGGTTTCTCCTCCTGTATTAGGAACCTCCCTTGCTCTACAGCGACTCCTGCATGTCTCACCTGGTCCCTCTCCCAACCCTCCCTGGACCTTCTAAAACACCCTTCCCAATCTACCCACCTGTCAACCCTGCACCACCAACTCAATAATATCACTACCCTCCTATCC